>CM076571.1:82499658-82797711 GCA_034641835.2 Pinus albicaulis | reverse complement strand
AATCACAGCAAGCAAAAGTCAAATTCATTAACTTCCCTTATCATTTTCCCCTCAAAAGTTTTACTAATTTTCCCCAAAAGTACTAAGGTAATTGGAGATCAAAGGGGCTCAAGGCATTTCCTTGACTTCTGGAGGGACCGGACCCTCGACCTAATGATCAAAAAGACCTAAGTACTAGAGATAATTCATCATTGTTATCTTCCATTTTTAACTTTCTCCTAAGAAAAATCACATTTTACTTAGGAAAGTGATGCATAATTTCATAAAAATCCCTCAAGATAAAATTGCTATTCTAAGAAGTGTTGGAGATAAAATGTTGCAATTTACTTCACTAGTGATCACTTTCTTAGATATGTAAAAATATTTTGAGTTTCCTTGTCCTCTACCATATTAACATTTAACTCTATTATATTAAATCCCTAGTGAAATACCCTTTCCTGAGTATATAACTCCCTTTTTTATAAATATCCCAAAAACCCATTTATTATAATGTTTACCAAAGTATTATATCCCCGCACATTGAAAATAAAAACCCCGCTTTATAAACCCTTTGGTTAAATATATCTTTATAACATTAATCCCGCCCTTATGGTGAAATAATTGTATTAATTAATTCATCATATAATAAAATATATATAAAAACGTTAGACATACAATATGTGTGTTTAATACCAAAAACATCAATAAAACTTTGCGAAAGATTTGTGCCACCGTGGTCTGTCCACGTGGCATTCCGCTTAAGCAAACCCCGCCGCAACCCTGTTCATTATGCATATAGGATTAATTATGTCATCTGGACTAATTAATAACTATTTCCGCCAGTTAAAAAGACCCCGGAGCGATTAAAAACATTTAAAAGTGTTTTAAAGTACGACGGGGCCCACGCGAAACCTCCGCCCATCTTCCCATCGCGCTAGCCGTTGGATCAGCCTCCCGCAGATCAACGGCCAGCGTTGATCCCGCTACCCATCCCTTGTCAGCAATTTAACCAGCGGGGGATGGGTGGTTTCTGAATAGTCAAACATCCACATGGCGATTATCCTATGGAATCGCTCCCCCCGTGATTTATACCACCCTCGACCAAAAGCGGTGCGGGAATACCACTTACCGCTTACCGCTTACTGCCGGCTTACGTCACCCCGTACGTCGATGACGTCATCACCTCGAAAAAATAAAAAATACTTTTAACTTGCGAATAAAGCCAATTTTCGTGTTTTTTCAGTTATTTTCATTATTCTGAAAACGACAGAGCTCCCGCTGCAATTTTCAAATTTCCACTGCAATTGACCAATTTACTCCAAGATTCCGCTGCGCCCGTGTTGAAGAACAGTCCCGCCATTGCCTGTTACCTGTTAAAGAACCATTTTCCGTCTAAAAGCAGGTTACCATCAGAATATGGATTTGGACCAACAATTTCAATACTAGTTGACAAAATTGTTTACTCCAAATTCTCAGATTTTAATTCAATATCTTCATTCAACAAATAGTTTGTATACAAAGTCAGAGAGGGATTAGAATGATGAAATGTTCCCAGTGAATGGTAAAAGTGAAATGAGAAATTACAGGGATAGGAAAAGCATAACAGTTAAAGAGTATCAGTGGTTAAAGTGTATCAGGTAAAAGTCAGAGTGCAAGTTAAAATGAAGTTACAGAGCAGTCAAAGATAAAACAGTAAAATTAATTACAGAGGCAGTAAAATGGTAAAAAGAGATGAAAATAAATTTCACCAATAGTGAATTTTTTCTAAAAGTGAAAGTAAAACAGTCAAAAGAGCAAAAAAGTAAAAAGATGAAAAACACAACAAGAAGGAACATTTTTGCAGAAATTGCATGTTTTAGTCAGAGTTTTGCAGAAACTATTGTGATCAATCCAAGATGAATTTTGAAAAACTGAAAGAGGTTTATTTTCTTAAGAGTACCATCTACAAAAACCTCTCTCACTTTTCTAACAGCTATTATGGTTTTGGAAATATTAAACAAAGTTGGAAAGAACTTTTTGCAGAAAATTACAGTCAAGTCATCATTTTGCAGAGAATATTGTGGCCAATTAGAAATACATTTTACAAAACTGAAGGAGGTTTATGTTCCTAAGGGACCCATCTACAAAAACCTATCTCACTGTTTGCACAGTGATTTCAGAATGAGAGATACATGCACATCTTTAGAGGCTATTTTTCAGACTCTGTAAAACTCTGTTTTACACATATTTTTTACAGAGAATATTATACACAGCTGGAGAGGAATTTTAGGAAAGTGAAAGAGGTTTATCTCACCAACATATTTATCCACAATAACCTCTTTCACTTTTTACATATCTATTACGGATTGAGAAATAAGAATATATCATTGGACCCCAAGTTTGCAGAATTGTTGGAGCAGATTGCACAAAGAAAGGAAGCAGTTAGTGACTTGGATGCCTCATCATCAACTAAGATTTGGATCAAATTCGAATTCTCCTCTTTGTCATCACCTATCCATCAAAAATAGTGCCAAATATTTTGAGTGTCCTTTAATTTAGTTCTATTTATGTAAATAGTTGGAGAGATTTGTGAACCAATTTTGATATTTGTTTCAAGATATTTTAGTTTAGAATTTGTATAAATACTCCACTCTTGGAAGCATTTGGGGTGGATTCTATTACTCTACTGTAACATTGAGGTTTTCGGAATAAAAAGCTTTTGGACAAATTTCTTACTTACATTACCTGGATGATTGCCATGAAGCACTGACTTGTTTTTCCCTCTTGTGTCTGGACTTCGGTCATTGATTTCAACCTGTGTTTAAATTTTATATTAGTTTATGCTATCATCATATCCGTTTCTGAATAGTTTACATAAAGGATTGAAACAGAATTTGCTTAATTGTACTCTGTTTTCAAATGTGATTATTCTTGATGTTTTCTTCTGGATTAGTTATAAGCATGAATTCTTAATTGCTCATGTTTTGCTGATTTAAACATTGTTGATTACTGTAACAAAGAATCCTTCATTGCTCCTTGCTTGTAGTCATTTCTCTTCTTTCTCTTGAATATGGTGAAAGATTCTTAGCTGCCTTTCATCCCTTCAAGACCATCCATCCACTTTAAATTTTAAGGATTGTTCTCTGTCTAGCTATCTTGCCCTGTAATACCATGTTGTGTTTAGAAAAGAAATCCAGTAAAGCCATCCTTAGACTCCATAGCCCAATGGACTGAAAGCCCTCAACCTTGCCCTTAGTTTGTGGATTCCACCATTTTCCCAAAACAAACTTTGAATCTATAACTAGCCTAAAACCTTTCAAAAACAAAGATAAATCATAAAGAGAGAGCCCTCTCTGGATGCAGATTGGCTAGATTCTGCATCTAAAAGGTTGGTTTGTGGTTACCTCGGGTATACTTTCCTCTTACACAACTTCTAGGAAAACCCGAGTGATAAATAATTATATAATCCTCTCTATGAGTTGTGACCCTGACACTAAGTAAATCTTTTTTTTTGTATTAAATCACATCTTCCATCACCCATTGCTCGTCATATCCATTTGTGCCATCCAAGATCTCGCAAGTCCACTGATCCTTAGAATACTCTACCATTAGTTGTGCCTTTCAGTCCTAGTTGATATCCATAAGAGAAGGCGCCATAGGCCTCTTGGATAGTGCATCTACCACTATGTTATGATTTCCATTGACATATTATATCTTGAAACCATATTCCTGGATCGTATTGACCCACTTCTGCCGCCTTTCTTAAGGATCCCTCTACTCTAAAAAAAATTGAAGGATGTTTTGGTTAGTCTTTACCTTGAACCTATTTCCCACCAAGTACTGCCAAATTTTTTCTAATGCATGCATTATGGCCAAAATTTCCTTGTCATAAATGGATTACAATCTCTTATGGTACCAGAGTTTCCATCTCTCATATTCTATGGGGTGGCCTCCCTACTTCAATAATACTTCTATGCCCTCGCTAGATGTGTCACACTCTGATACAAATGCCTTTGAGAAATATAATAATTCCAAGGCCGTAAAAGTACTCATCACCTCCTTGAGGTGCTCAAAGGCCTCTTATGTTGTGTATGTCCAGTAAAATTCCCCCTTCTTCGTGAGGTTTGTTAGGGGTGCAACCAACTAGGAAAATACCCTCACAAAGCTCCTGTAATAGGTACATATTCCCATGAATCCTCTCAACTTTGTCATGTTCCTGCATGTAGGCCAGTCATAAATGGCCTGAATCTTCTCATGGTGGAATCTGACTCCATCCTTCCCTATCACGTGCCCCAGAAACAACATCTCAGTCAAATCTAACTTGCATTTGGACATCTTGGCATAATTTTTTTGCTTCTCCAAGATTCACAAAACCTCCTCCAAGTGTTGTAGGTGCTCCTCCCAAGTCCTATTGTAAATGATTATGTTGTCAAAAAATACTAGCACGAACTGACGTCGGTACTTGCGGAAAACATGGTTCATGCAAGACTGAAATGTGTAAAGTGCATTGGTGAGCCCAAAGGGCATCACCAAGAACTCAAAGTGCCCATAATGGAGCTAAACATAGTTTTTGAGATATATTTCTCCCTCACCCAAATCTAATTGTACCTCAAACGCAATTTAATCTTAGAGAATTACATGGACCCTATAAGCTCATCCATTATCTCATCGATACATGGGATAGACTACTATTTCTCTAGTATCCTCTTATTCAAGGTATTGTAGTCAATGCACACATGGAGGCCCCATCCTTCTTCTTCACCAAAACAATTGATGAAGCGAAGGGACTAGAATTGGGCTTAATGTGATCCAACACCAAAAACTCCTAGATGGCCCTCTTTATCTCATCCCTCTAGGCCTTGGGATGTATGTAAAAATTAGTGATCACTTCATGTACCCATTCCTCCAACTCAATCGTGTGCTCAAAGCCTCTATCTGGTGGATGACCTAGAGGAATGTCCCCCAACACCGTCTGATGTTTCTCTAATAGAGCCTATATGTATGGATGTGATTGTTGTGCATATGCTCCTGCCTCAGAAACTCGTCTCCATGTCTCAGGTTGGCCTACATCCTATGCACTAAAATAGTTTGTGGGGGTATGAATGCATGTCTCTTAATAGCACCATCTTCCCATATGGCCCCATAAAATCCATCTCCAACTTCCTCTAGTCGGTAGTGACACGCCCCAAAGAATAAAGTCATTGGAACCCCGTCACCACATTGGTGTTTGACACATCAACTAAAAAAAAATGGTTTGTCACAGAGTAGTTCCCCATGGTCACAGTCATATTGGGAACATATCTCGTACACTGCATAGTCCTGTCCCATGGAATCAACACTAAGAACCCCTCAAAATCCTTTGTTTGAATACCTCTCCACTCCACCATCTACGCATTAATAAAATTGTGGGTAGCCCCATTGTCCACCAATACTGACACACCCTACCCATACAATGTGCCCCTAATCTACAATGTCAAATACTTCAGAACTCCCCAAAGCAAAGAAATGGCCCCTCCATTATGTAAAAATGCACCTCCACCAAGTCGGGGTGGTGGGTCTCCTCCTCCCATATCCTGGGCCCCACAATATCCTCTATTTGTCTCCTTCTCGGCCTCCTCCCCCTCTGGATCACTATCCAAAAAAACCTCTATATAATGGGCTTTTCCCTTGGTACACCAATGTATTGGATCACATGGCTCCTGACATGTAAAGCACAATTTCCTCCTCCATAGGTCCCTCATGGTCTTTTCATCGAGTTGTCCTCATCCCATCCACTCATTATGAGGAATTCTAGTGTCCTTCCTTTTCTAAGCAATAGTGGCCCTGGAAAGTACTGGTGTGCAAATTTACAATTCTAATTGCAATAACTGGAAGTTTATTATTCTAGATTATGTAGTTTATTTGCTACGGTGAATAATGAATAAATAACACTGCAATTATTCACCATAAAAACTATGAAAAAATAAAAGTGTTGGAAATTGATAAATATGCTAGCATACACATAAAAATGACACAATTATTTATGGACAATTATCCCCAGAAAAATCCAATGTGGGGAAATCGGCGCAACAGTTGAGGGTTTTATTATTTTGCATTAGTGAGAAATTTTAGAGTACAATATTTGGATGCCTAGTTGGCTATCTAATATGCAAAATATGACAAAAATATTTAGAGAGAAATTTTCTCTCTCTCCAACTGATATCCCGACACTTGGATCCCTCATAAAATTGTCATCCAACCTCTGCACAGGCTCTTTTGCACCAATTTTGTGAAAACCCTCACACGTGTGCCTTTGTTCTGCCTTTGATATTGTTGTCTTTCCTATCTTAGCTACTGGAAGTGACTCTCCATACCTTTGGAAGAATTTCTTGGCCTCTTAAAGCTGAATCGATTCTCTCTCCAACTAAATTGAACTGTTGTGACATTGAAAATTCTGTGTAGGCCCCGCACAGCTTCAAAGTGGAATAGAATGTCAATTGCTGCTACCTCTCTGACACTGGAAAGCTTCCTCTAGAATTTCTGTCCCTACCCATCACTATATTTTTGTTCCCTCTCTTGCTCAAAATATTTCGACCCAATGGCGGCATGGAAAATTTTAGGGGCTAATTTTCCATGATTTTTCCTAAAAAAAGATTCACCAATTTCCATTTTTTATAAAAATGATTCGCCCAAATTTTACAATATAAAATTATTTTACCTTACAAATCACCAACATTATATAGAGAGTATATATAAAATCATTTTAAAAATACATCAATAAACATTTTATAGTTTTCGTATTAGGGATTAGTGATATTTGTGAATATTTTTAAACTTAAAGATAATTTTCCATCCTTAAAATTTTCCCTTATGCCGCTCTTTGGAAAATCAAAGTGCTAAGGGAAACTCACTCACCCAATGTGTGTTCTAAATCTACTCATCTACCTCTTCTTATAATCTCTAGTTAAGACTTCAACGACCAAGATTAAAATTTAATCGATGCCTAATATCATCTCCAAGTCTATCCGTGTGAGTTTCTAGATAATTGTCATGAGGGAAAATTTTAAGGATATATGTTTATCTTAAAGTTTAGAAACCTATATGAATCTTACTAGTCCATAATATGCAAATTGTAAAATTTTTGGTGACATTTTTGTAGAAATACTTAGATTTCCAATGATTTTATATTAGTCTATATAGTATTTTAGTGATTTTTAAGGTCAAATAATGGTGTACTATAAAATTTTGGCAAATCATTTTATAAAAAAAATAGAAATTGGCAAATCTTTTTTGTGGAAAAAACATGGAAAATTAGCCCATCTGTGAATATTAGCCCCTAAAATTTTCCCCGATTGTCACCTTTCTCAAATAATTACTATTAATTAACCAATTTTCCTAAGTTAGACCTAGGAAAAATTTAAATGATGGTCAATTAATTTATTTGAGCTAACTCTAGGTGGAATTTATTGAAGTGACTTTTTGATTTTGGAGATCTCCTGGTTTTTAGTCTCTTCGTAAAGTTTGAGACTAGAACACCATCCAATGCTACAAAAAATAACACTCCATCTTAGTGAGGAAGGTGTTCTCCAATTGTATCCATAACATCCTCCATACACATTGTTAATGTCCCAAAAATGTAGCTTCCTGCCACTATCCACTAACAATTGCGCTAACTATGATTCAGATTCCACTGATTGTAGTTGAATGATGCTACATATATGTTGTTGTTAACACTGTACTGTACAACCTGTACTGTTTCCAAATCTACATCTTCATTTCAACCTAGCTAACACTCCCTCCCATTGTTGTTGCTGGTACTACAACTAATGGCACTGAGAAGCATCCAAAATACTGAATCAACTATGTCTTTTTGTTGCAAATATATCCTAAGTCTTTGACTGATACTAGCCTCTGCATTTCCTACTGGGAAATATGTGTTGTTGTTGACTCTACGTTGTGTCACTTGCACTCCTATCAACACTACTCAGCGCTCCTCAGTACTTGATTGCAACTAGTCTTCAATTGTTTCTCTGGAACTGATTGCATCAACTGACCCTAGCTAATCCTCCTGCTATTGAATCATGTGGGCTCCTGTAACAAGGGTAATGATCCAAGTGAGGAGTAAAGTGCAACTTATGATCCTCTATGGACCCTCCCCTCTATGTTACTCTGGAGTCTATAACTCAATGTCTCCCCACCTATCTCTTGGAGGTATAGCTAATGCAAAGTGAATTATTCCTCTAATTTAGAGGACACGTGGTCTATCTTTGTGGATGCTTCTGCCTAATCCTGCTTCTCCTTCTTGTCCTTCCTCTTAGGAAACTGAGTATTGTAGTGGAAAAAATCTCCACATTGGAAGCACTTGATCTTGGATAGATCCTTTTTCTTCTTCTTCTCTCTTGTTGACGGTGCTGGGCCCACCTACATTCAGGGGATCTCCTTGATATGGAGTACCAACTAGACTCACACCATTTTGAGTAGGAGTCCTAGTAGTGGGTTGTTTAATGATATTCCTTGGGTTGAAAAATAGATAGAGTGGTGCATGGTGTCTTTGGTTAAAGAAAGTGTGTGACCCTGCAGAAAGTCAATATGATGCATGAGTGATTCTAACATGCAAAGGGAAAAGGAAGTGTGCTCCTTGGAAGCCTGTAATAGTACGCAACTTGAAAGGAGCACATGGGCTAAAATATATCACACACACTAAAAATAAGAATTGTCCACAAGTTAAAGGTGATGGGTTAAAAGATGAGCATGCATTCAACACAATTCGTACAAATGAAAACGAGATAGTTCATAAAATTTGCATAAGTTAAATAACATACATCACAAATATAACAAGAATAGTACTACTAGATTTAGAATATATGCTTGAAGACGTGTCAACTCTGATTTTATTATAACTCAAAGTTCCATTCATACATACAACATGACGAACCACTTTCCCCAATAGTGGAACGTGAATTCAACAACACCTGCTCCTCTAAAATAAGTGTACTCCCTCTACGCTACGGAGAAGCCAAGGTTGACACAAAACTCCCAAGACCTTTCTAAGCTTAAGCCTAGCCAAAAGCTTAGCTCCTAAAAAGGCCTTTACAAGAGTTATAATGATGTATTTATAACAAAGGGGGGTGATTCTTGGCATGCCCCCTTTGTGACTCTTGGAATACCCTCATAAGTCATTAAATTACATATGACTCTTCACATTCCATCATGGACACATGGAATTTCAATTATACAATAATTACAAATAATATTACAATTTCCACTCATACCCATATAATACAAAATAGGGTAGAGATAACTTGACAGCCTAACAAGAAAAAATAATATGATGCTGGAGTTGGGGTGAACTCAAGTTGGGAAACTTGGACTTGGTGTCTCTCGCTCACATACTCATGCCAAGCTTGATATTGTGTGATGGTATCCCAAAACAACGATATAGTGTTAGGTTGGAAGCAGACTCTTGCCTCCATAGCATCTGGGTAAAATATCTTAGAACCAATCTTAACCTATTTCTTAATCAGGAGCAACATTGTTCTGATCTAAACTGGGCCACCATTGTAAGTATGCAAGTTTTGTTTATTCACCTCAAGTCCTCCTAGGCGGCCATCTGCTCCAACTTCTCTAGGTACTGATCAATCTCCTACTCGAATTTCCTTTTGCGTTTAGTCTTGATGAGGGTATCAATATGGGATCTGGTAGGTTCTCATCATGAAATCCAAATTGTTGTATATCTATACATATAAGGCCTGAATGTTTCCGATGAATCAAATGAGATGCTTGTTGTTCTGGATCAAGATATGAACTCTATATTTCTCTAACTATACCTGCAGCTTCATCTTCTTCACCAGTGTAATCAGTGTGACCTTGTACCGCATTTTCCACTATTTCAAGGTGGTGATGGCAGTTTGTACATTCCTAAGGATGTTGAAAAACTCTCTGCTCTGCCTTTGCAAGTCATTTAAGTGGAAAAATGCCTTATGTACGATCAAAAACTCCTGATAAAGGTCTCGCGTAGTGTCTCCTAGTGTGGATACTTTAACAAGTATCGCTTTTATTATCTCCTCACGGTAGACCTATGCAAAAGGTGCATCCAGCATTGTTGCACAAATTTATTCATTCTCTTGCCGAACTTCCTGTAGATTTTGCGCCAATAGCTTGTTCTCGGCCATCAAAAATTGAATGTTAGATCTAGCTACTCCTGGGAAGGCCAGGCTGGTATCGAAAATGGCGTTGGGATTCTTGTTGGTGTCTGCCACTATCACCCTTTCTCTCATGAATGCAGGTGATGGATGATCATATGGGAAGTTATTTATCCCCGTTTGTATAATCTTCTTCTGCATCTCATCAAATGACCAATTTTACACATCCATCATCAGATCACCATCAAGAGGAACTACTTCCCCTTCCTCGCTCAAGGATTTCTCTATGGATGAGGGTAGTGGAGTATGAAAGGTGGTCAAAGGTGCACTGGGAATCAAGTCCACATCCTCATTTGCGGCACTGGTCCTACTTTCATGTGCATGACTTCAACCAACTGTTCAAGATATTTAGCAAACTCTTGTTCATGCATATGTTCACTTACTCGTTTTGCTGCTAGTTGATACTGTATCTGTTCTTCAACCTGTATAAGCGCCGTCTCTTCCGCTGTGGCACCTTTCCTTTCTGCTTTTTCCTAATTTTTTCTGTACTCTTTTTCTATTCTTCTAAACTCTTTTTCTTCCTTCAAATATTTTTCTTCTCTTTACACTCTCTGCAATATTTCTTCTAAGTATTTCTTATGTCTCTTTCTCTACTCTTCTCTCTACTTCCTCTATCCCCTCTTTGATTCGATTTCCAAGGCTACTTTCTTAGTGAGAGGATATGCTTTCATTTTCCAACTTTGTTCATCTTATGCATTGTCACTTGCATTCCTATTTCCTTCGTCCTATAATGAACCACTGCATGTTGCTGCTGCTTCTTCTGGAACTGTTGTCATTTAAGAAACAACTTGAAAAGTCCCAGACATACTGATCAGTTCATGAGGTTGAGAGGTGTTGTAAAAATTATTCCAAGGTTCCTCCTCTAGCCACTGAAATATCCTATTGAACCAGTTGAAGTATACCCTCACACATTTTTCTTTGCAAATTCCCCCCGGATCATAAATATTGTAACTCTTTGTTCCAGACTCGAATTTGACTATGGAGTTCCCTTCAGCGTTTCAAAACTTGAGATTCTTAATCTCATATAGTCTGACATACAAAGGAAGAGTTGGCCATGGTTCCTTATTTGTCCTATGCACTACTATTTACAACCCTTTGGAGATATGATAAGATACATCTTGCATGAAAAGTTTGTCGGTGGCATATATTGGAAAAATATGTGGCGGATTCTACTAGCCAAATACTATCAACAATGTGTCATTGGGTAAGGCAAATCAATCTTCAATCTATGATATTGCCTCCATAGATTCTTGTGACATGCAACGTGGGTCCTCCTGAAAGGTGAGTATGTAAAGTGGTATGATGAAGTGATCAATAATTTTCTCCATGACTCTCGGGTGACTCTGACCTGAGAGTACCTTGAAATAGATATGTACGAAAGTTTATCTCAGTGTCCATGTCTAGTTCATGCCAGGGAACTGATTCCATGCACAAATTGCATCTAGTAAGTATGCATACATGTATAAGCATGTTTGCTCTCCCTTGGGTGGATTATGACCCTGTGTCACGTGGAATTTTAGCTGGTGATCCAATAAATATGACTAGTTCAAGGACTTCCCCTCATTCACTACCTAGTTCAATAAGATAGCCCACCCCTCTGGAAAGGTCTCCATGTTTGGTTGGCCATATATTCTGCAAGCTAGTATGACCAAAAGTTGATAGGATTTCCTAAGTGCTTTTGTCTTTTACATGTGGGTGGGTGTTTGTCTAAACTTCGTTGGTTCCTTCACCTAGCTCTTGATGATATCTCTTGTGTTTATGTAGCCATGAGTGGCATAGAATAGTGAGTCCATGTTCTTCATTAGCCTAGGAAGATGATACATCGGTTTAAAATATGATGCCATGAATGTAGCAAGATTCTACCCGCTAGTGTTGCTCAATATCATAGTTTTCACATCAGTGTTTGAGACAACCTAGATAATCACATTCGCGGATGGGAAGGATAGATACTTGCATGAAAACCTGTAAAGCCCTAACTGCATGATGCTGAGATACACCTTCTGGTCCTCTAATTATTCCTGAACGTCCTTTGTAAACTCATATTTGATATGCTGCCATGTAGTTTTGATCCATTATTTTTAAACAAATGGGTGTCCACATAAACTCAGAATTTAACCAGAACTTGTTTAACTCGTTCCCCAGTACCGATTTCAACAATTTCCTTTGAGACAAATTTTATATGCCATTGTGAAAGTGATTGCTAGAGACATGCTCAACAACTGTTTTGCTTGTGGAACAAAAAATGCATTCACAACAAGAAAATATCAATTGTAAGAAAAACTAATTTCAAGACATGTTCATGCAGCATACCGGGAAACTAACTGGAATGTTTGCACAATTATTGTTGAGAAGAGGGTATGACCGGTTGAGGAAACTTCACACTGTGAAGTCCCAACAGTCAGGGTCGAAGCTTGAGGACCGAGATTGCACAATCTGAAGTTCAACCTGGGTAGTGAGCTGGGAGAGATTGTGCATTGTGCAATCTCAGTGGCCAAGGATGCAGGCTCAGGCTTGGGACTGCGCAATGCCTAGTGGGACCAGATTGTACTATGCATTGTGCAGTTTCAGAGGCCAAGCTTGGGACTCAAGATTGCGCAATGTCCAGCTGTGAAAAGTGAATTATGGCCAAGGGAAAGGAAGATCTGCCCAAGGGAAGTGTGAAAAATCAGCAGATATGAGATATGGTGAAGGATTGAGTGGAGATATGACTAAGTGTGATTGAAATAAGAAAAATTGAGAGCAGAAACTGAACAAATGGGAAATGAAGGAGGTTAGTGAGGAGAGTCGCCGTTGTTAGAGTCCCGTGATTTGGCAGATTGGTAGACCAAACGCACAGGGTAACATGAAACCAGTCTTTGGAGTCCTAGGACGTAGCTTCCTGGACTCAAAGAGGGCTCTCCCTATTGTATGCAAAGAATGTGAACTTTTTTTTATTAGGGTTTGATTTTAGGCTAGTTGTTAAGTGTAGGGTTTGTTTTTTGTTTTGGTTGGGTAAGATGAAATAAGTAGAATAGGTGGAGTGAGAGATCATCAAATCAATGGGTTATGGAGTCTATAGAAGTCATGGATATCTCAACAAAGAGTCAGAGTGCATAACAGGACAAATCTAGTGTGGTCAATGGATCCTTAAGGTTATGTGTGAAGTGAAATGGACATTAAGTTGGGGAAACAAGGTAGGGAAAAGGGAAATTAAGAATCCTTTGTCGAAAACCCATAAACAAGAAGGTCTCAAATATTGATAAGCAAAAGATAATAATCATGAGATAGGGCAAACCATTTACTATGATGACAATACTTAAACAAATATACATTCAAGACAAACATTCCAATGAAATGTAGAAGGTGAGAAACTCATTTAACTTCTAGTGATTTCACCTTCAAGCTTTAGAAAACATTTAAGATAACAAAATAAATTTAATCAATCAAAGAGGGAACTCCTAAACATTGTTGATCAAGCTACAAAGAACTTTGAGGCAAACTGATAGGCATGGACAAAGGGCAAGATTAGAAAAAGACCTCCTTGGCTTAATCTAACAAGTAATACTTCAAAGAGAGATTTCAAAACAGAGTTTAGATAACATCAAATAAGCAGGGCTTGCCATAAATATATTTGGAAAATACCATATTAAAATCCATTGATGAAATAAACAAGCATAAGGAGGCCTAAGGAGTAGCTAAGAATTCCTTAAACACACCCAACAAAGGAAAAAATCAAGGCAATAGAAGGCAGGAAGGACTAAGGTGCTTCAAACAACATTTCTTAGCCTATACTTTTCTATTCTACTGCATATAGAAGGATAAAACATAATTATTAACAAGAAAACATGAAAAAATTAGAGACACATCACCATTAACCAAGTTCAGGGATCTTGCAAGCAAGCTTCATCATCATCAATCAAATCAAATCATCCACAAGCTCCACAACACCAAATTGCTCTTCAACCTCTAAAAACCATGTATTGCTCTCAAAGCTCATCAAATGCCAACCTTTACAATGGAATATTCATGCTCTATTTATCTTAGCAAGTGAGGAGGTCGAAACCATAAGAGGCTTCTAGAAACCCTAATTTCATCATAAATGTCATTTATGTGCTTGAAGGCCATGTAAGGCCCAAGATACATAATATCTAAGCTAATAAATGAAAAATGACGTAACATAACTCCTCAATCAAATCTGGAGTGATTTTCCCAAGAAAACATTAAAAAATCATTTTGCCATCAATTTGTGTGTTTTGTTGACTTTTTGGCCAAAAACACACTACACAGTCCATTAGCGCAGTGCCACCTCCAGCAGAAAATAGGCTCTGTTGCATCCAGGTTTTTTATCACTTCCCGATGTCGTATTTTGCTTTGTGATTGCCCGTTGGAAAGCCTGATGAGTCTAATTTCCAAAAATTATTATAGTTTCCTAATCCAGCTCCTGGATCCTGTCCAAAATTCCAAAACACCAACACTGCTATTAGCGCAGCGCCACCTCTAGCAGAAAATAGGCTCTGTTGTAGCCACGTTTTGGACCACTTCCCGATGTCAGAGTTTGCTCCATGATGGCCCGTTGGAAAGCCTGCTAAGTATACTTTCCAAAAATTCTTATATTTTCCTGATCCAGCTCCTGTAGCCTATCCAAAATTCCAAAATCCCAACATTTCTATTAGCGCAGTGCCACCTCCAGTAGAAAATAGGCTCTATTGTAGCCAAGTTTTGGACCACTTCCAGATGTCAGCTTTTGCTCCGTGATGGCCCGTTGGAAAACCTGATAACTATAATTTCCAAAAATTCTTATATTTTCCTAATCCAACTCCTGTAGTGTATCAAAAATGCCATAATACCAACATTTCTATTAGCGCAATGCCAGGCTTGAAATAGAGGCAGAAAGGTGAAAAATGAGGGGTTGTTTCACCTTTTGAGGGGTCAAAACTGCTCCAATTGCTCTAAAAGTTTGTGAGAATAGTGTACTAGTGATGAGAAATCCAAAAATACTGAGTTTTCCTTCTAAGGATGCTCCAGGTATTAGTGGAGCACCAGTGGTGCTACGTTAATAGGCCTCCAATTCTAAAAAAACCAAAAGTTGTCCAAATTTCCTCAAAATTGGTGGAGGTGTGCCTCATGGGATTTGAGAGACCTGTTAAGAAGCTTGTGCCAAAAATCCAAGGCCTTCATGACCTTTTTCTTCTTTTAGGGTTTGGATTTCAAGGAGGGCCTCTTTGCGTTTGGCACTTGCAGCCTGATTTCTTTGGGCATAACTCTTAGTCATTCTTCTTTGTAGATCTAAGCCCTTGTTTTCCTTCTCCAACTTGGCATCTAGGTATATGTTTTCCCCTCTTCACTTTGTTTTTCCAATGCATTCCTCAACCCTATGGTTCTTGGTCTCTTAGTCTTTGAGTTGTGCCTTTTTGTCTTGGAGGAGGGAGTTTGAAATCCTTGCTTCATTTCATCAACTTCTTCATCTTCACCATTTAGCCTCATTAGTCACCACATTATCTGTTTCATCACTGCCCTCTTGGTCCTCAACACCATCATCACTTTTACCTTCTTTTATTATTTCTGCACTATCACCTTGGTCTTCATTTGGGATTCTTGCATTTTCACTGCTATGATCCTCATTTTTATCATTACCCTCATCACTTTGCTCATTGTCACCATGACTGTCATGATTACCTTCAATATTTTCTTCACTTAGCTCATCATCATGGTCACTGTGGGGGGCATTGTCTTCAATTTTTTCATGATTTTCATGACCGTTTTCATGATTGCCATGAATGTTTTCTTCCTCACTCACACTTCCCTTATTACCTTCTGCACTTTGGTCATTTGTTTAACCGAAATCCATGTTGCCCTTTGATTCATTATCAGTGTCACTGTCTTGACTGTCTTGTCATCCTCTTCCTTTCTGTCACTATTTTGCTCACTGTCATCTGCCCCTGACATGGTGCTAGGAGTTGTTTTTGGACCAAATAGGGTTTGGAGGAGCGAAATGAAGATGGTGATGATGGCAACCTTTACAAATGAGTGATATGGAGGCAAGTGTATGACTGTTTTTAGAGTTCAAGGTGGCTTCTCTTGAAAATTAATTTGCAAACAACCTAACTCATTCTCTCTAAAAAGACACTTAGTTTGTTCAAGGAGGTCAAAACAGAGGCTCACTTTGCATTTAAGACCTAGGGTTTGCACAATTAGGTTTTGATAATTTCATAGACACCAAATTATGAAAATTGCTTGGAGGACAAGGGGGAGAGGCCACCTACAAGCTTTAACTCTTTTGTAGCCCTTTGAATGCAACTTGGAGGATGAATTTTAACCTTAGGGCAATTTCTTTCCTTGTTTGAGGAGCCTCTCCATTAGTGCATCGCCACTTATTTGTGCAGCGCCAAAAAAGGGTCCACTTGCAGGCAATTTTTGATAACCTTCTTGACGTCGGATTTGGGCTCGTGATAGCTTGTTGGAAAGCTTAACCTATATAATTTCTAAAATATACCATGTTTTCCTTGATTGGAGTTGAGTTTCCCTGCCAAAAGGGGATTTTCCCAATACTGGTCAAAAAGTGTTGAGTGATGGTGCATAAATGAAAGGTGTTGGTGCAGACAACGTTTGGAGGCCTTCCTTAAATCCAAATTTAGCTTATGATAGCTCATTGGAAATCTCGTTAAGTATAGGTGTCATTTGATGCATTAAGAAATTCATTTGGACACTCCAGCTATGATAAAAACTAAGTTTCCCAAGGTCACTCCAGAAGTGCAGAAATTCTCCTGGGACACCAGTATTTTTGACATATCTCCCAAACCATGATACCTGTGTAAAAACTAAAGGAGGTTTTTCTTCGCGGAACTATGATTGACAAAAATTTCTCTCACTTTTGTCAAATTCATCTCTGTTTGGTCATAAACATAGTTTGAAGCAAACTAGCCCTATGGGTGACAAATGGCTTGACTCTTGGAATGAATTCTTGGAAAATGATGGAGGCCTGATGTTTATGAGATGATATGGATTTATGTTTGTTGGTATGATCTATCATATGGATTCTTTGTTTCTATGCCTCCTTACTTGGCAACACTGTTTTTCCAATCAGTCCTCAAAAACCCTAATTCTCTTTGAACATAGGCATGCTGCCTCTCCCTTGATGTGGCTGTCCTTAGTGATTATTTAGCCTCTTACCTTACCTCTTTTTATGTTGATAGCCATCTCAATCATTCCTGCAGAAATGTTTAAGATGGGAAATTTTCTTTTGTAGAAGTTGCACTTTGACCAAGGAGGCCTTCCTTAAAGGATTTTTCGATCCATTTGGACAATCATGTGCTGTCCTTTTTCCTCTTTGATTGCAGCTTCTTGGCATAGGAAAAACAAAGATTTAGAACACCAAAAAATTCCTATGACCTATGAAACCCTAGGTGACCTAGTGGAAGGCTCTTTGGACTTGGCCTTTGACTGAAAACTTGGCTTGGGGTTTTTAGGTGTAAAACAGAGCTTTTGACAAACCTTATGCATTGCAGACCTAAAAAATAATGATTTTGATTTATCTAAAGAGCCTAGAAAGGTAGCTTGAGACCACCCATGCTTGAGGCACTTGGTGAATAGGGGAAAAGGTTGGACTACTTGGCAATCCAAGGTGGTAGTAGAGGGGTTAGACAAGTCAAAACAGAGTGGTAAGGTCAGAGGTGGCCAAACATAGTGAAATTTAGTGGCATTAGCCCATGATGGGTCTTTTGGGAGTAGTGAGCTGACCTTGACAGGATGGGATAATGAAATAGTGAAAAAATTATCCTAAGGATAATGAAGGCAGTGAGATTTATAAAACTCACAATATTCATGAATTTTGTTTCTAGAAATCTAGGGTAAGAATTTTTTCATCTACAAAGGTAAAAATTAATAATGACTAATAGTGGCTCCACTTGGGGAGGGAAAATCCTTTTTAGGAGGTGTCCAGAACTTCAAATATCTGGTTTTATGGAGACCAGTGCCTCATCCATTGGGCATATTTTTACTTCTTTCATTTGTTGATGCTTCTTTGAAGTTGTGATCTCAATAATCTGAAAAACATAATTAGCTCAACTTCATCTTTACCTACCCAACCTACTTGCCTAACATTTTTTCTTCCTTGGGTGTAGTTGAACTGGCAAACCCTTGACATTATTTTTATCTTGAAAGCAAAACAAACTATCTACTTCTATCTCATTTCTTCCAAGAGTTCAGATTATGCTAATGAACTCTTTTTATTTTCTACCTAGTCTATTTGACTGTCAAGATTAAGCTATATGACAGACTTCATTCTCTAAGCTATTGACATGAAATTGAAAGCATGGTTAAATCAAGATTAGGCAATCTAACTTACCATGAGTTGTGGCATTAGGACAAGCTGCACACAAACATGATTTTTGTATAAACAAAACTAGTAAAACAAGGGCTATGATTTATCATTTGGTATGCATCCCCATCTTTATCTTTGGTTTAGTTTTGAGCATGTGGAACCAATATCTTTCATTTATAATCTATTATCTTTGAAAAATCAAGTTTAGATGCTTTGACAAGTTCTCTTTCACTAACCTATCAACAATAAATTGAAAACATGTTCAGCCATGATTAGGCTAGATGACTGAACAAGAATTTTTTGGAACAAGTAGTGGCATTTAGGCTTGCACACTTTCAATAGTACTCTTTTTTGGGTATGAGGCTATACCTCTTTTTCAAAACTTCCCTCTTTTTTCATATTTTCTCTATTTTTGTATTTTCAAAACAATCTATAACTAAAAGATGCTCAAAGGCTAAGCTTATTTGCATGCCTATCTATCCTAATCTAATTTATACATGATATACATTCAGTTGGTGAACTCTCTTTTCCAATACGACCAATCAAGTAGATGATTCCATGAGGGATCTTGGTTCAGCTCTTTGAGGGTTTTGAAGAAATCAAAAGGCCACTCCCACCTCACTTGTGTTTGAACGGTAGTTCCTAAAATGTTCTTTAAATTCTACATCAAACTTCTCTTGACATGTTTTACTCCCTCTTCAAATTTCTCTAATAAACCAGCAAAGGGATCTTGAAACAATACCTGAATGTGAAGATTTGGAAAATAATCTTGATCTAGGACCGCTTCTTCCTCCACTTGGCTGAAATTAGGAATCTTTTGGGAAAGAATATCCGCCTCTTCCTCATGATCATCTGAACTAGTAGCTTCATCATAAATGGCAATACTGTCCTCCAGAAAACATGATATGCTTTGATTAAGTGGGCTGAATTCTATGTGAAAGCCATCATGTTGATGAGTAGGAGAACTCTTTGGGAATAAATCTTCTTGAGAAAGTAGTGAAACAACTCTTGTGTGATTATCAACTTCTATGCCTTCATTTTA
The DNA here is from genome assembly GCA_034641835.2 of Pinus albicaulis. Lineage (NCBI taxonomy): Eukaryota > Viridiplantae > Streptophyta > Pinopsida > Pinales > Pinaceae > Pinus > Pinus albicaulis. The sequence continues at coordinate 82,778,231 of CM076571.1, read as the reverse complement.
AATTTGTAATTCAACGGAACTTGGTGGCTGCAAATCTGAAGTTAAGGGGGATTCCATGTCCCAAATGATTTCCTCAACCATTTTAGAAAAAGGCTTCTCATTGACAACTTGCTCAAGGAATTCATCATCCTCTTCAACCTCAACATCAAAACTAAAAGACTGTTGATTTCCAATTATATGAAAGTTATTTCCTTTGGAGCATATCTCCTTTGTATCCTTGGATCCATGTTTGTAAATCAGAAAGGGTCACTGTATCTTTTCAACCAGTCTAGAGTTCTCTACCAGTGGAGTCTTTAGGTCTATTAAGGGTTGTGGAGTTGCTAGGTGGAATATTTAAAATTTTTTTTCCACCATCAACATGATTGGGATTGCTTAATGCATTCCTAGGGGAGTTTATGAGAATTAGTGGGGTCAACAGGGCTATTGAAGACCAGTGGAGTCACCAGGTGGATGATGTTTACTGTTTTAAGGATGTTCTTGTTGTCCACCATCAACAACTAAATGCCAATCTAAGGAATTTTGTGGGTTTTCTGAAGTCCTAAGGTATACTTAGATTTCCACTGACTTAGAAGGTCCCACCGTGATCACTAGAATGTTAGAGTCCCGTGATTTGGAAGATTGGTAGACAAAATGCACAGGGTAACATGAAACCAGTATTTGGAGTCCTAAGGCCTAGCCTTCCTCGACTCAGAGAGGGATCTCTATATTGTATGCAAAGAATGTGAACTTTTTTCTATAAGGGTTTGATTTTAGGCTAGTTGTTAAGTGTAGGTATTGTTGTTTGTTTTGGTTGGGTAAGATGAAATAGGTAGAATAGGTGGAGTGAGAGATCATAAAATCATTGGGCTATGGATTCTATAGAAGTCATGGATATCTAAAAAAATATTCAGAGCACATAACAGGGAAAATCTAGTGTGATCAATGGATCCTTAAGGTTATGTGTGAAGTGAAATGGACATTAAGTTGGGGAAACAATGTAGGGCAAAGGGCAGTTAAGAATCCTTTGTCGAATACCCATAAACAAGAAGGTCTCAAATATTTATAAGCAAAATATAATAATCGTGAGATAGGGCAAACCATTTACTCAATGAAAATACTTAAACAAATAGACATTCAAGACAAACATTCCAATGAAATGTAGAAGGCGAGAAACTCATTTAACTTCTAGTGATTTCACCTTCAATCTTTAGAAAACATTTAAGATAACAAAATAACTTTAATCAATCAAAGAGGGAACTCCTAAACATTTTTGATCAATCTGCAAAGAACTTTGAGGCAAACTGATAAGCATGGACAAAGGGAAAGATCAGAACAAGACCTCCTTGGGTTAACCTAACAAGTAATACTTTAAAGAGAGATTTCAAAATAGATTTTAGATAGCATCAAATAAGCAGGGCTTGCCATAAATCATATTTTGAAACTAGAATATTAATCCATTGATGAAATAAACAAGCATAAGGAGACCTAAGGAGCATCTAAGAATTCCTTAAACACACCCAGCAGAGGAAAAAATCAAGGCAATAGAAGGCAGGAAGGATTAAGGTGCTTCAAACACCATTTCTTAGCCTATAATTTTCTGTTCTACTGCATATAGAAGTTTGAAACATAATGATTAACAAGAAAACATGAACAAATTAGAGACACATCACCATTAACCAAGCTCAGGGATCCTACAAGCAAGCTTCATCATCATCAATCAAATAAAATCATCCACAAGTTCCACAACACCAAATTGCTCTTCAACCTCAAAAAACCATGTATTTCTCTCAAAGCTCATCAAATGCCAACCTTTACAATTGAATCCTCATGCTCTATTTATATTAGCAAGTGAGGAGGTGGAAACCATAAGAGGCTTCAAAAAACCCTAATTTCATCATAAATGTCATTTATGTGCTTGAAGACCATGCAAGGCCCAAGACACATAATATATAAGCTAATAAATGAAAAATGACATAACATAACTCCTCAATCAAATATGGATTTATTTGCCCAAGAAAAAATTAGAAAATAATTTTTCCATCAATTTGTGTGTTTTATTGACTTTTTGGCCAAAAACACAGTACATAGTCCATTAGCACAACGCCACATCCAATAGAAAATAGGCTCTGTTACAGCCAAGTTTTGGACCACTTCTTGATGTCGGATTTTGCTCCGTGATGGCTCGTTGGAAATCCCGATGAGTTTACATTCCAAAAATTCTTATATGTTCCTAATCCAGCTCCTGTAGCCTGTAAAAAATGCGAAAATCCTAACACTTCTATTAGCGCAGTGCCACCTCCAGCAGAAAATAGGCTCTGTTGTAGCCAAGTTTTGGACCACTTCCTGATGTCAGATTTTGCTCCATGATGGCCCATTGGAAAGCCTGATGAGTAAAATTTCTAAAAATTCTTATATTTTCTTGATCCCACTCCTATAGCTTGTCTAAAATGCCAAAATACCAACACTGCTATTAGCGAAGCGCCACCTCTAGTAGAAAATAGGCTCTGTTGTAGCCAAGTTTTGGACCACTTCTCGATGTCAGATTTTTCTCCGTGATGGCCCATTCGAAAGCATGATGAGTCTAATTTCAAAAAATGCTTATATTTCCCTGATAAAGCTCCTGTATCCCGTCCAAAATTCCAAAATCCCAACACTTCTATTAGCGCAATACTAGGCCTGAAATAGAGGTAGAAAGTTGAAAAATGAGGGGTTTTTTGACCTTTTGACGGGTCAAAACTGCTCCAATTGCTCTGAAATTTTGTGAGAATAGTGTACTAGTGATGAAAAATAAAAAAATACTAATTTTTTCTTCTAAGGATGCTCTAGGGATTAGCGTAGCGCCAGTGGCGTCGTTCTAATAGGCCTCCAATTCTCAAAAAACCAAAAGTTGTCCAAATTTCCTCAAAATTGGTGGAGGTGTGCCTCATGGGGTTTGAGAGACCTATGGAGAAGCTTGTTTAAAAAATCCAAGTCCTTCATGACCTTTTTCTTCTTTTAGGGTTTGGATTTCAGGGAGGGCCTCTTTGAGTTTGGCACTTACAACCTGATTTCTTTGGGAATAACGCTTAGTCCTTCTTCTTTGTAGATCTAAGCCCTTGTTTTCCTTCTCCAACTTGGCCTCTAGGTGTATGTTTGCACCTCTTCCATTTGTTTTTCCAATTCCTTCCTCAACCCTATGGTTCTTGGTCTCTTAGTCTTTGAGTTGTGCCTTTTTGTCTTGGAGGAGGGAGTTTGAAATCATTGCTTCATTTCATTAGCTTCTTCATCTTCACCATTTAGCCTCATTAGTCACCACATTCTCTGTTTCATCACTGCCCTCTTGTTCCTCAACACCATCATCACTTTTACCTTATTTTCTTATTTCTGCACTGCCACCGTGGTCTTCATTTTGGGTTGCATGCCTTTTCACTGCTATGATCCTCATTTTTATCATTACCCTCATCACTTTGCTCATTTTCACCATGAATGTCATGATTACCTTCAATATTTTCTTCACTTAGCTGATCATCATGGTCACTGTGGGGGGAATTGTCTTCAATGTTTTCATGACTGTCATGATTGTCATGAATTTTTTCTTCTTCACTCACACTTCCCTTATTACCTTCTGCACTTTGGTCATTTGTTTCACCTATATCCATGTTTCCCTTTGCTTCATTATCAGTGTCACTATATTTATTGTCTTGTCATCCCCTTCCTTTCTATCACTATTTTTCTCACTGTCATCTGCCCCTGACATGTTGCTAGGAGATGTTTGTGGACCAACTAGGGTTTGGAGGAGCAAAACAAATATGGTTATGATGGCAACCTTTACAAATGAGTGATATGGAGGCAAGTGTATGATTGTTTTTAGAGTTCAAGGTGGATTCTCTTGAAAATTAATTTGCAAACAACCTAGCTCATTATCTCTCAAAAGACACTTAGTTTGTTCAAGGAGGTCAAAATAGAGGCTCACTTTGCATTTAAGACCTAGGGTTTGCACAATTAGGGTTTGATAATTTCATAGACACCAAATTATGAAAATTTCTTGCAGGACAAGGGGGAGAGGACAACTACCAGCTTTAACTCTTCTACATCCCTTTGAATGAAACTTGGAGGATGAATTTTAGCCTTAGGGCAAGTTATTTCCTTGTTTGAGGAGCCTCTGCATTAGCGCAGTGCTAGTGCCAAAAAAGGGTCCACTTGCAGCCAAGTTTTGATAACCTTCCCGATGTCGGATTTGGTCCCGTGATAGCTCGTTGGAAATATTAACCTGCCTAATTTCCAAATATACCATTTTTTCCCTGATTGGAGTTGATTTCCCATGCCAAAAGTGGATTTTCCCAAGACTGGTCAAAAAGTGTTGAGTGATGGTGCAAAAATGCAAGGCGCTGGTGCAGACAACTTTTGGAGGACTTCCTTAACTCCAAATTGAGCTCATGATATCTCATTGGAAATATATTGAAGTCTAGTTTCCATTTGAACCATTAATAAAGTCATTTGGACACTCCAGCTGTGATAAAAAACTGATTTTCCCAATGTCACTCCAGAAGTGCAGAAATTCTCTTGGGACACCTGTATTTTTGACATTTCTCCCAAACCATGATACTTGTGTAAAAAATGAAGGAGGTTTTTTTATTTTTGGAGCTATTATTGACAAAAAAATCTCTCACTTTTGTAAAATTCATCTCTGTTTGGTCAGAAACACAGTTTGAAGAAAACTAGCCCTAGGAGTGACAAATGGCTTGACTCTTGGAATGAATTCTTGGAAAATGATGGAGGCCTGATGTTTATGAGTTGGTATGGATTTATGTTTGCTTGTATGATCTATAATATGGATTCTTTTCTCCTATGCCTCTTTACTTGGCAACATGTTTTTGCTAATTAGTCCTCAAAAACCCTAATTCTCTTTGAACATAGGCCTACTACCTCTCCCTTGCTGTGGCTGTCCTTAGTGATTATTTAGCCTCTTACCTTACCTATTTTTCTACTGATAGCCATATCAATCATTCCTGCAGAAATGTTTAATATGGGCAGTTTTCTTTTATAGAAGTTGTTCTTTGACCAAGGAGGCCTTCCTTGAAGGATTTTCTGATCCATTTGGACAACCACGTGTTGTCCTTTTTCCTCTTTGATTGTAGCTTCTTGGCATAGGAAAAAATAATATTTAGAACACCAAAAAAATCCTATGACCTATGAAACACTAGGTGACCTAGTGGGAGGCTCTTTGGACTTGGACTTTGAGTGAAAACTTGGCACTTTGAGTGAAAACTTGGCTTGGGGTTTTTAGGTGTAAAACATAACTTTTGACAAATCTTATGCATTGCAGACCTAAAAACTAATGATTTTTATTTATCTAAAGAACCTAGAAAGGTAGATTGAGACCACCCATGCTTAAGGCACTTGGTGAAAAGGGGAAAAGGTTAGGCTACTTGGAAATCCAAGGTGGAATTAGAGGGGTTAGACAAGTCAAAATAGAGTGGTAAGGTCAGAGGTGGCCAAACATAATGAAATTTAGTGGCATGAGCCCATGATGGGTCTTTTGGGAGTAGTGAGCTGACCTTGACAGGATGGGATAATGAAATAGTGAAAAATTTATCTTGAGGATAATGAAGGCAGTGATATTTCTAAAACTCAAAATATTCTTGAATTTTGTTTCTAGAAATCTAGGGTAAGAATTTAGTCATCTACAAAGACAAAAATTAGTGATGACTAACAGTCGCAATGATGACCATCGGTGAAAAACGAAGAAACTGATGTGACACTTGTAAAAGGAAAATGATAACTTGAAACAACACTTCTATAGGCTAAAGAAATTTAAAATTCCGGCAGGCATGAAAAGAAACAAGCAAAAAAACACTCATGCAAGCCGAAAAGAAAAAAAAACATAAGAAAAAGAAACTAAAGGCGATAAATGCAAAACTCACTCGTAAAAGAAACGACAATCGTACTGAAGGTTCCTTAACCTCCTCAGGAATGATAGAGCTCCAAGATCGAGTGTGAGAATAAGCTCTAGGGGTGTTGATTAAATAGATTTGAGAAATTAGGCTTTATGACACGCATGCTAAAAATCAAGGGAAAAGCGACACATGGCCACGATTTCCAAAAATAGAAAGTGTGCTACGTTCATGTTATTAAAAATAGATCCTCATATTTTAGGGATGTTTTTTTTCTTTTTTGCTTTTTATGATTTTTACAAGAAAACCAACCATGCACATCACCAGGAAATATTGCGCAGTTTCAGAGAACCAACAACTCTTGGCTCAATGCACTGTGTAATTTCTCAGCTCAGAGAAGGATTGCACATTTTCTAGGCTCAGTGATGGGCTTGTTAATTTTCCATATTGTTCTATGCTAAATCAATTACTTTAACCCAAATTACTTCTTCATAAACAATGCGTCCAACTATAAGCAGTGTAATTAATCATAAAATATGGCTAAAGATAGAACAATACATCCAGTGATAAATAAGACAACAACACAACCATAAGATACATCAAATTGGTCCAACACCAGGGAAAAACCCCACAAGGGGGAAACCCTTTGAAATATTCTTCTTCAATAAATCGTCATAAAAGGTTTCCACTAGAGAGTATAATGAGCCCAATACATATGCAATGAAAACAAAATAGATGAGATCTACATATTTGCATATCTACAACAAAAAGAAACCCAGATCCTAGATCTGAATCCAGGATGTTGTCAAATACTGATATCAACTGTCAAATCCTAGATCTGAATCCAGGATGTTGTCAAATACTGATTGAAAACTTTTGTCACAGAGAGATTGATGTATGGAAGCATTGCACAAGAAACTAAATATTACTTAACCAATATATACTTAGAAAAATGCTAAGTCACAACCTAAACATGATGTGCGCACAAATAAATCTACCTTGGCCATTGGCAAGACACACCGTGCCCATGGCTCTACTTCAGATCAGCATGATCTAGCCTCAGGACCCTAGCCGCGAACTTGACAAGCTCTTCTTGCGGCTATGGCAGCTTGGCCACTACCTTGCCATGCTCTACCCATGGATCTGACTCGATTTCACTAGTTTTGTGCCTGCAACTGTGGCCCAGAAGCCCTCAATCAGAGAAAAAATCTCGCCCATGATTCTGAACCCTATGAGTGCTTCTTTCGTCGAACCTTTACGAACCAAAATAGAAAATATGATCCAAGAAAAAGAGTGCAAGAATAAAATCTCATGAGCGAATATGTGAGAATAAACTTTAGGTCGCTTCTATTTATAGAATTTTTGAGGGACCGCTTGGGGCTTTGACTAAATTGACATGTTTTGAGGCTAACCCATTCCATTTCATTAATAATAAAAAATAATTCATAATTTAACTTCTTATTAACCGATTGGGGCGATCTATAGGTTTATTTTGGTACTATTGAAAAGAGGAATCTAATGCAATTATAATCTTAAACATATGAGTTGTCCAAACTGGAATTTGACTCTAGTTGTAAAAATTAACACTCCCTCTAAACTAGGAAGAATTCCACTTGATAACCTTTTCCTAAAGATATTTAAATCATGGTGTCATCATGACTCAACTCCATCTGTTGAAACTTTCTCATATCTATAAGAAAAAGAATCAAGGAGAAATAACTTCCACCCATACTGAGAAATATGATAATTCATGATACAGGGGAGCACATCTCTGACCCTGAATTCTCATCAGGGAGCCCATTCTCAACCTGAAATCACAAATAGGGGAGAAAATATTAACCCAATCCAATTTCCTACCGATCTTCCAATGACTCTCAACAGTCACATAGTAGAACACCTGAATCATAATCGACTTGGGTTGTACATCGCAAGTACACTCTGAACTCATTGGCCAAAGGAGGAGTGATATTACCAACAAGCCTTGCTTGAGGGTATGATGCCAACTAGGGTATACTCTGAATAGACCATATAGGGGAGCAGCATCTCCGACCCTATGAAGATAGGGGAGCAACATATCATTAACCTTGGGTAATAGATAGGGAAGTTCCTTATTGTCTAGATATCCCTCAACCCCAAAGGACTTATATCTCAATTCCTCACCTCGAGAGCTCAAGCAAGGTATGAAGAGTTTGCTCAGTGTCATCAATCAGTGCTGCCAATTATCTGGAGGGGCTGCATCCATTGGTCCAAATTGTTATCTGAATACCAAGAAATTTCCTTTTAGTAGTGTCCTGTTGAGAATATCTGATATCTTCTCATTATTTGATATGCTGTGGAGTCTAACATCTCCTCTCTGCACCATGTCACAAATAAATTGATATCAAAGCTATATGGGCTTGGACTTGTCATGAAACAAATGATTCTGTGGTAAAAGTATCCCTCTCTTGCTGTCACAGTATATCACTGTGGTATCTAATACTTGACCAAATATCTCACCAAATAGCTTCCTTAACCACACAACTTCAAAACTAGCCATCCTCGCAATTATGTATTCTACTTCCGCAATGCTCAATGCTACTAACTTTTGCTTCCTGCTCATCCAAGATATCATGGAAGAACCAAGACTGAAACAACAACTAGATGTAGTCTTTCTATCAGAAACATTTCCTTCCCAATCAACATCACTATATCCATGAATTTGAATAACTCCAGCAGAATATCTCGGACCAAGTGTGATCAATCCATCTAAGTATCTTAATACATGTTTGGATGCAATCCAATGTGCATGAAGGGACTCAATAATGAATCGAATCAATGTGTTAACTGCATAACATATATATGAACGGGTGTTCACAAGGAACATCAGAGCCCCAATTAGTTATCTGTACTTAGATGGGTTTTCCAAATCAGGTCCAATTGATTTTCCAAACAACTTTTTGAAATTCATCTCCATCGGAGTAGTCATTGATTTTCACTTAGTCATGCCAAACCTTTCCAACAACTTCACTAGATAATTTCCCTGTGAGAGAAAGATATTTCCAGGCCTTTTCCACACCTCAAGGCCCAAAAATTAGTGCATAGGACCAAGGTATTTCATCTCAAATTCAAAGGCTAAATTCCTCTTACATTTGATCATCAACAGTTCCCTTCCCATTAAGAATATATCATCAACATATAGAACCATAATCAATTGCATACCTTGGAAAACATTAAAATAGAGGTTGGGATCAACATTTCTTCTTCTGAAACCTAGTTTCATTAGATAGTTTCCAATGCGTGCATACCAAGCTCGGGGAGCTTGCTTCAAACCATACAATGTTTCTTCAACCTGAAAACACGTGTTCTGAGATCTTCCACTTCAACTCCATATGGTTTTTCAACATACACTTCTTCATGTAACATTCCATGATTGAAAGTAGTCTTTACATCATCTGATGAAGGGTCCATCCTTGATTAACAACAAGGGAAACTATCGAATGGATATATGTGTATCGAGTCACAGGAGCAAATATGTCATCATAATATTCTCCCTCTTTCTTAGAGAAACCTCAAGCTACAAACCTCACTTTGTATTTCTCAATGTTGACATTGATTTGATGTTTGATATTGAATAGCCACTTTGAAGTCACAATAGACTTCCCATGCATTCTAAGCACTGTTATCACTATCCCTGCTTCCCAAGGCTGCAGATGGAGCTGAAGGAAGGTAACCAAAAAACAAAATTTAGGTCAGGTAGCTAGCCCTACCAGGACCAGAGAGGGCTCTCTTGTTGTCACTTTCCATTTTTTTTGTCACTGGAATGATGAAAACCCGAGAGTGTTGATGAGATGGGTGAATGTATGGAAATCTCGAAAAACAGAGTGTAGGAAAGTGTGAGTTTAGAGGATGAGATGAAAGATCATGAAGTTGAGAGAAATTATAGAAAACATTGAGTAGTTTTAGTTTTGTGTTAGCTCTAAGTTGTGGGTGGAATGAGGGAAAATGAGTGTGAGGAAGGTAGCAAAATGATGAAAACACAGGAAATTCCCAATGTTTGACTGTGAGAATAGCTAGTGTAGAGGTAGGGTAAGTTTATAAGGTGAAATGAGGGCCATGGAGGTGAGAAAAAATTATAAGAAAAATTTAGTGCATATAGTATTATCTTATCTCCATACTGAAAGTGGAATGAGGAGAAATGGATGTGTGCAGGGTGGCTAAATCTAGCAAACATAGGAAATTTCAAGTTTTTCATTGTGAAAATAATTAGAAACTAGGGTTTGGGTGAAATGACATGTTAGGGATGGTGTAAATGATAGGAAAGGTGTGGATAATTTATATGGGATGTGTGAGTTAGGGTTTAGATTACTAGGGTTATGATTTAGGTAGATGGGGTATGTTAGGGTTTTTTACATGAATTGTTTTTATACATGGATAGGTGAAAATATGGAGACAAAAATAATGAGAATGAAAATGTTTAAACACTCAAACATTCAACTAAAAGAGAGTGTAAGAAATTATATTTACCTTTTATGAGGATGTCACAAGGCAATGGATCCAAGCTTCAAGTTGGTTTGGAGGTTTTTTGAGCCCACAACCGAAAATTACCTCTCCTCGATAAGTGTAACAAGCTTCTACAAAAGCGTAACAACGATGGCCAAAAGTGTAACAACGGTGGCACAAAAGCATAACAACAGTGGTACAAAAGCGTAATAAAGGGGCTGCATAGCGCCTGCGTAGCACCTGCACAATTCTCAAAAGCGTAGCAAAGGGTTGCGTAGCAGTCTCAGAAGCATAACATTGTTGCCCATAAGCATAACAAAACTCCCAGAAACGTAACAAGAGAGGAAAAAAATGCAACACAAGCTGTTTGAAGGGTATAAAATGAGTTTTAAGGTGATTTTGTGCTTATTATTTGGAGTTTATACCACCTTTGGAGGGCTAGTGATGTAGAGAGGTGCTCTTCCACACATCAAAAGGATAACAACGAGTGAAAATGTCTTTTCTTTTTCCCTTTTATAAGCTTGAGATGACATTTCTTCCTTTGAAACCTTGAAATGACCTTTTTTGCTCCTTTTAATGAGACAGTAAGACAAAGTTGACCTTTTTGACTTTTGACACTGGAAAATGACCTTTTTGAACTTTTTGACATTTGGAAATGACCTTTTGTCTTTGCATGAGATAATGGGACATAATGGACCTCTTTTCTCCTTTTAATGAGATAGTAAGACAGAATTAAGTTCCTTGAACTTTTTTTGACACTTGAACCATTTGAAACAAGACAATTTGTCTTTATTTCATTCCCTAAGTATGCTAGCTCCCTCTTTAGAGTTTTATGTGTGGGATGAAGGGTTAGAGCCTTGTTTTAGGTGACAATTTGACCATTTTTCAAAGGTAGAGATGACCCTAGACAGTGACCTATATGAGGTGGAGTGACATACCCTAAACCTTTTAAATGACGACGATGGAGATGAACTTGAAAATGATGGTGGCAATGAATGAGATGAAGGAGCAACACACTTGACCTAGACCTCTTCAGTGACCAAAATTACTTTTTGAAAACTTGTTTGCAAAAGTAAAAAATTTTGATTTATGACTTTAGGAAAACAAATGAAAGAGTTATTTTTTATCACTGACATACTGACACTAACATTGGATCCATATGGGGATGACAGCTCCTTTAGGAGGTGTCAAGAACACCGTAGATTAGGTAGCCTTACCATTGGGAAATGGATTCAAAACTGGACATTGAATTTTTTTGAAAAACTAGAAATGATGAACTAAATCTGGAAATGACTTTGACTAGAAAAAGCTGACTTGACTGTGAGTTGACAACTGACTGAAAATTTTTGAACTTTTTGAAAGAAAACATGAGGCTGAATGCAGAATTCACATGGCATTCTCCTCGGGCTTCAAAATTTTGCAGCAAATTCCTTATTTCTTGGACAACAAATTAAAATGATATGTACAGTGAAAGTGAATTTCATTCTTCAATGATCAAGTAAGATAGTTTTTGAGGAACCTACCATTGATTGGTCCTCCCAACATTTATTCCCTTCAAGATCCTCTAGTAGAAATGATTTATTACCTCTCAATGTAGTGATATTGTAAGGTCCCTTCCATAGATTGTCAAAATTTTTGTGCTTACTCTTGTCTTCATTCCAGGCATCCCAATGAAGAACAACATATCCAAGCTTGAAATAATCAGCTTTGGTCTTCCTATCATAAATATTTTTTATTTTCTCATGAAGCTTTGAAGTATGATTGAAGACTTCATCTCTTGACTGTTGTAGATGGATAATTTGGCTAATTATTCGTTGGCTATCATTTGTCTCACTATCGATTTATTGCAGAATTTTCATCACTGGTACAACTAGAGAAGTATGGAACACCTTGTCAACACCATACGCGAGCTAGAAAGGTGAAATGTTGATTAGATTTGGATCAAGGACCTAAGTGATAGCTCAAAATTCAAATTGTTCAGAAGTGTGCCGAACCTGAGCGACCAGATAGATCTCTTCTTCTTGATTTCGGCGGTGTGAATGATTTGAAAAACCGACACCGTATGAAGAAGTTATCGCGATTTGAAAAGTCAAGTAAACTGTAATTTTTGGCTCTTGACCAAGTTTTGAATGGGCCTTTTAATATTAAAAAAAAGAGAATATTCCAAGGAACATTCCTCGAAATATTCCCTAGGATATTCCTTTTGGGCGAATGGAAGGTTAACAAGTGTTACATTTGCATTGGCAGTTGGATGCACGTGTTTTTTAAGGGCCAATTAGAGGCCACCACATGGCAAGCCCTGAGGTCACCATGTGGCCCATGAACAATCATGCAAAATTTTGATTGGGGTCCTCGAGGCTCAACCCCTAGACCTGCTGCCAAACACGCTCCCGCCTTACCATATGTGCTATGGTTTAGTTCTTAACATATAGTGGTTTCATAATATATTTAACGTTTTTGGAAATCACGTTTGGGGGTTTGGAGGGGCCAGCCCCTCCCCACATGATCGTGGCCCGTGACCCCGGGCCAAGGGTTAAGTCCTAACGTCAAACGGTTAACTCCCGTCGGCGATTTTGTTGCGGTCACATGGCGGGTTCACTACAAATGTTAATGCCAACGGTTTAAAACAGAAAAATCCGCAGTCTCCGTCGTTTATGCTTGTCAAATGGAAAAACTATGTGTTAACAGTTAGATGCTACGGTAGTATCTTCAGCTAGAAGTTTCGGTTATGGTTTGAAGACTGAAAACTTTATGACATGTGCCATAAACTAGCACTTTATTTGCGGATAGTTCGACAGTTAGTTCAGCGGTTGTTGAGTTTGGAGCTTGATTATCTTGTTTATTTTATATCACAACATTGGACCCCTGTACCTTAATGGGGTGGCAACGCCGCCCATAATTAAACGCTACCTGGGGGGTCCAGGGGGGGCGGTTGCGACTTTATGGAGCGCCCCCCCCCCCCCTCGGTGGGGGCCCCTGGGCACACCTAAGCGGAAAACAGATGGAAATCATTTTGTAAAAGTATAGTAATTTCTAGTCAATTTGGGCTTTGTTCATTAGAGGATGATATGATAGTAGAAGTTATGTTTAGTGTAGGGTTTTTTGCCCTAGAAGGCAACCCTCGCTATGTATGAATTGTATTATGGCTAGGTATTGTGGCATTTCGAATCGAGAAAATTGGAGAGAGATTGTGAGAGAAAGAACATATATTATTACATCGGATCTAAACAGAGGTTATGGTTTTCAAGGGGAAACTGTCTAAAAGAGAAGAAAGACACATAAACACCTTTTAGAACAAGTCATACTCGTAGGAACTCCTGGAACATATTACATGAATGAACAATTTTTGGATGATACAATTTACAAAACCTCCTTTCTATATATAGGAGTCCATGTGGCCATAATGTAATCCTAGTGGGCCACAATGTAATCCTAGCCGACCTATCAATAATAATTTAAGGGCACAATAATAACAAAATGGGGGTTACAAGGGTACAATAATAACAATAAGGGGGTTACACTAACAATAATAAGGGACTATACTAGTGATATAGGGACCTAACATGCCCCTCTCCTTCAAAAAGTGTTGTCCTCAATGCTTGAGTAGCTCCGGGTGCTTCTGTATAAAATTCTCATCCTCCCATGTAGAATCTTCAGTGGGTAAGTTTTTCCACTTGATGAGATACTCTGAAATTGATCGATTCCGTAGCTGTCGAGTTCTTGTTTCCATGACCGCTTCAGGTTCCAATATGATTTTTCCTTCCTCATCAAGTTCTGGCAATATTGTTTGAACCGGAAGATTTTCACCTATAACCTTCTTTAAGCATGAAACATGGAAAACTGGATGTACTCGCGAAGAAGCAGGAAGCTCCAATTTGTATGCCATAGTACTAATCTTTTGCAACACCTTGTAAGGACCATAGTACTTTGGCGATAATTTATTATCCTTCTTAGCTTGCTTGAGGGACATTTGTTTATATGGGTGTAGCCGTAAAAATACCCAATCTCCTACATCAAAACTTCTCTCGCTACGATGTTGATCTGCCTGTTGTTTCATTCGATTTTGTGCCAAATTCAGGTTATCCTTTAAGAGTTGGAGAACTTCTTGCTGATGCTCGATGTGATCTTCCACTGCTTGAACCTTCGAATTTTCCCTTAAAGATGATGTGATGGATGGTGGATGATATCCATAAAGTGCCATAAATGGGGTCATTTTTGCTGCAGTATGGAGGGAAGTGTTATACCACCATTCAGCGAGAGGTAACCACTTGACCCATTGTGTTTGTTTATCAGATACAAAACAACGAAGATATCCTTCCAAACATTTATTTACTATCTCAATTTGACCATCAGATTGAGGATGATAAGATGAACTATGAGCTAATTGAGTACCCAAACAAGAAAATAACTCCGTCCAAAAATTTCCAGTAAAAATGGGATCTCTGTCGCTCACAATAACCCTTGGGCTTCCATGTAGCTTTTGAATTCTGTCCATAAATGTAGTAGCAATCGTACTTGCTTTAAATGGATGAGATAATGCACAAAAGTGTGCATACTTGGTAAGTCTATCAACTACCACCATGATGACACTCTTTTCTTTGGACTTAGGTAAACCCGTGATAAAATCCATTGAAATCTCCTCCCAACGTTGACTTGGAATGGATAAAGGTTGTAGAAGTCCCGGGGTCTTAATTGTCTCAACTTTATTCTGCTGGCAAACCAAACATTTTGTCACAAACTTTTGAATATCAGATTTAAGGCCATCCCAAAAAAAATCTTTCTTCACCCTGTGGTAAGTTTTTAAAAATCCTGAGTGTCCTCCTAAAGGAGAAGTGTACAATTCCAGAAGAATCTTTTGTTTTAGTTGGGAATTCTTACAAAGATATAAGCGATCTTTGTACCATAAGGAATCATTTTTCCAACTAAATGTATCAGATGTACTAGGATCTTATTGCAACTTTTGAATGAGTGTCCATACATCTTTGTCCTTCTTCCATTCATCTCTTGCTTCAGTTATCCAATCTGGTTGGATAATAGAAATGGCACAAAGCAATGCTTCCACCTCTTCATTCTTTCTTGAGAGTGCATCTGCAACAACATTAAGCTTTCATTTTTTGTAGATTATTTCAAAGTCATAATCCAACATCTTTGTGACCCATTTTTGCTGCTCTTCTCAAGATAGTCTTTGTTCCAAAAAGTGTTTAAGACTATCATGATCAGTTTTTACCTTGAAGTGTCTTCCCATTAGGTAAGTTCTCCATTTCTTTAGTGCATGCAGTATTGCTAATATTTCCTTCTCATAAATAGGTTTCTGTAAATACTTTCCTTTGATTGGACGACTTTCAAAAGCAATGGGTCTTCCTTCCTGCATTAAAACTGCACCAATTCCATTTCCTGAGGCATCACATTCCACAACAAAGGTTTTTGTGAAGTCTGGTGTAGCTAAGACCGGTGCTAGGCACATTGCCTCTTTAAGACGTTCAAAGGCCTTAGTTGCTTCAGGAGTCCATGAAAATGCATCTTTCTTCAACAATGTTGTTAGAGGTGCTGCTATTCTCCCATAATTCTTAACAAACTTGCGATAATACCCTGTTAACCCGAGAAATCCTCGCAACTGCTTTATGGTTGTGGGGACTTTCCATTCCTCAATGGCTTTAATTTTGTTAGGGTCTACCTTAACACCCTTATGAGATACAATATGACCCAGATATTCCACCTCTTGTACTCCAAAGAAACATTTGGATGTTTTTGCATATAATTGTTTCTCCTGCAATAGTTTGAGCACCCTGTCAACATGTTCAACATGATCCATCCAAGACCTGCTATAGATTAGTATATCATCAAAAAATACTAGCACAAATTTTCTAAGGAAGGGTTTGAAAATGGAATTCATCAACCCTCGAAATGTAGAAGGTGCATTGGTAAGGCCAAAAGGCATGACCAAAAATTCATAATGATCCTCATGAGTTCGAAATGCTGTTTTTGGAATATCTTCAGTCTTCATTCTAATTTGATGATATCCTGAACGAAGATCCAACTTGGTAAAATAAATTGCTCCATGCAATTCATCCAATAATTCATCAATCACAGGAATGGGAAATTTATCTTTAATGGTGAGCTTATTGAGCTCCCTATAATCCGAACACATTCTCCATGATCCATCCTTCTTGTGTACCAATACTACAGGAGCAGAGAAAGAACTTTGACTAGGTTGAATTATACCCGCCTCTAACATTTCTGCAATCATACATTCAATTTCGCTCTTTTGGAAGTAAGGATATCTATATGGCCTGATGTTTGGAGGAACACTTCCTGGAATCAAATGAATAGCATGATCATGATCACGAATAGGTGGGAGTCCTTTGGGAGTTTCAAACACCTTGGAATGATTGTCCAATACTTGTTGGAGATCTGCTAGAATAGATGATTTTGATGTTGGAACTTCTAGTGAGCATAATTGTGCAATTACGCCTCATTGTTCTTTATTTAGAAGCTTTGTCATGACATTAGAGCTTATTATCCTTCCTGGCTTCCCCGCAATACCTCGTAATTCAACTTCCTTTCCTTCTGAAAAAAATTTCAAGAAAATTTCTTGAAAATTAAAAGCTACCGTCCCCAAAGATTGTAACCATTGTACTCCTAGTACAACATCAGCACTTCCCATAGGAATGGAAAGCATTGGACTAGTCAATACATATTCCCCCATGGTTAGCTTGATATTATGGCATTTTCCAGAGCAATTTATAGTTCCTCCATTTGCAACCATCACTTGACATTCTGGTGCTGGGTATAGGAAAAATTTTAATTCCTTGGCTACCTTACAATGAATAAAATTATGGGTGCTACCTGAATCAATCACACTATTACCTTTTTCTTCTTGATATGTCCTTCTATCTTGAGAGTTTGAGGAGTGGTACTCCGTCAGCTTGTTTCGGAATTAACACCCTAGAGGTTGGTTGGGATACAATCCTGCTGCAGCAAAGGCGTACTACTTAACAGAGACTCACACAATCACACGTCTTAAAAACTAAATAGAGCGTAATGAGAAAGATTACCCTGTTGGTCCTACGTTTAAGGATCCACGTGGAAGCCAACCCACGAACTGCCCTTCTCCTTAACTCCGAATATAAGAAGAAACCAAAGACAAAGCGGGGACAAGTTGTACAGACATATCTACTCTATATGTTAGTGAGATTCATATAAAACATTAAATAAATCATAATGAATGCTTGTATAACAAATATTCTTCATACATTAAAGCATACACTAACACGTTTATTTCGGGAACAGCATGATACTTCTGTATTATAAATAGTACATACAAAAGTAATCAAGAGGAGAGATCACCTGATCCTTCCAAGGCCTTCGCAGACCGTCGTCCGGATCCGTCCAGCCCTTGCCTCGCTAAGACTCCTTCCAAACCGGTGCATACGAGATAACATATAAAGGGATGTGTATCTCAAGGAAACAAGGGTTTCCTACAATGAACTGGGAAAGTGCAGGAGGCACGGGGAATCAGACTTGGATAGGGAATACCAACAGAGTATAATATCAATACTTTCTCTCTCTCCCTTAGGCCATACATATGAGGGATTTTTATAGTCCCTCCAAGTAGTTTCAGCAGTTGGAAACAGTTGGCCACGGGCTGGGGTGGTTGAACTACCTGAGTAACCATCAACCCAGCGCGAAATTAGGGATTTTTTATATATATTTTTAATCATTTTAATGGCATACGCGGAAAAGTATAGCTGGACTCGCGTATACACGTGGAAAAATACGGGCATAGTCGCGTATGGGGGATTTTACACTGTTTTTAAGTGAATTTGTCCAAGTCTGTAGGAATGGGTGCCCAAAAGCCATGAAGCAATCATGAATCATGTCAAGGTGAGAAATGATGCTATAAAAGATGCCCCCTAATATATGAGGTCAGAAGGGGTACATGATGGCCGAAATGTATTATGCACATAGAAAGAACTTCGCAAGGACAAGAGAGGACTTCACCAGATTTCAGCCTGCCAAAAACCAATGAAAGAAACCAGAGAGTCAACTCATGCTGAGGCGGGCATACCCATGCTCAGTCAAAAATACATCATATGGAAAGTATTGAAATAGATCCAACATGTATACAAGTATAGCTGAACTATAAGTACACAATGAATCATCTGAGCATGGCCCGGAAATACAAGTCTGAATCAATGTCCAAGTATCACATATAGAAAGCTGATCAAAGATGGTGCAACTAGATGTCTGATCAAATAAGTAACTGAATCTCCAAGTACCGGATCATAAGAGGTGGATCAAACGGTACAATCACGCAACTCGGGGACCAACATATAAGATGCTGCTGTGCTGAACTGCAACATATAAGGGTGGACGGCATCACTGGAAGATATTGAAAGGACTATCAACAATGAACCGAGAAATGCTGATGCTACCCGAGGTCTTCACCGATCACAACGGCACAATTCTACACAATGGGAATAAATGAGCTGAAGTCGACCATGTGAGAAATCGTTGGATTACCGGGAAATGATGTTTCCCGTTAACCAACGCGAGACAACCCACCGATAATGATAATGAGTGTCAAGGTGCCCCAGTACAATCTGACAAGTGTGAATGAATGAGTTGAAGTCGAACACTTGAAAGAATCTACCAATCATGAGGCAATGATGAATCCCCACTGTCGATAGCGAAGAGTCTGCCACTGATGACTGCAAACCCTAAGGTACTGACAAAAAGACTCTAGATCTTGTTCCCAGAGCAATGAGTCGGAGTCGATGGGAAAAGATCTCCTGGAAGGAAGGCATTAAGGCATCCCACATCAGTCCAGCGCGAGTGTAACCCGCAGGCCAAGATTTGGAAGGAATCGGACGAAGGAGAGTGATGGAACCAAAACCAAAGTACGTTTCCGACGTGCACAAGATGAAGCTAGCGCACGGAAGAAACCCTCTGAACCAACCAATAATGAAAGCTGACACAGAGGCGAGAAATCCACCGATAGGGTCAAATGGAAATCCAGGTACTGCACGAATCCCAAGTGTGATAATGTGTGCTGACGTCGAACACAGTGGAAACCACTCAGTCAAAGACCCATGATGATGATCAAATGCTGAGCACGAGGTCACCTATCAATGATGGAAATAGGCCCAAGGTGCGGCTCTAGGTTTGCTCTCAGAGCAATGTGTCGTAGTCGATAAGAGACAAACCCGCCGGCAAGAAGTCAATGGGGACCTTCTCAAACCAGCACGAGCAGAAGACCAAAACATATGATGTGATAGAACATGATACTGACAAGACCGGGAAGGTCGACTGAATAATGAGTCAAGAGACACCGTAGAATGGCTGACTCAGGTTAAACTTCCCTTGAACAAAAGCACGACTCCTGATGACCATGGCAGTAAAAAGTGACACTGTATAAGTCTGTGATGCAGGAGGCAAAACAAACTCTCCATATGATTGGAAGAGATAACCAACCGGGGGAGAACTGACAAGTGAAACATGGTAAAGGCTGAACCTAGGTCAAAACTAAAACCATCCCAAATGAAGGAAATATATATAAGTATATGTGCTTTGTTCAAGGGTGACAAACTGACTCTGTACTGCCATCAAAATAACGAAGATACATCCCGTTCCCGCTCTTTTTTGTTATATTTGATTTTTTTGTCTTTTTCATATAATAAGCCTGAAAAAGAATAAAAGAATGCTATGGTACAATGGATAGAATGAGTATCAAAAAATCAGATGCACTAGTTCCTGGGATTGGAACAATCCTATGCTCAATGCAAGGTGGCGAAAACTGGTCAGTGATACTCAGAGGAACGTTCCATCCATGGGTACAAAGGTGTCAAGTCGTGATAGCTAAGTGCATGCAATGGTTAACTTGTACAGAAAGTTAAGGTCAAAAGTTGGCTTAAACATCGAGTCCAAATGAAGCCGGCTAAAGGCCAGGATAAACAAGTAGCCAATATGCAATACAGTAATACAACTTAACGACACCAGGGAGCCTCTAGGGTATAAGCCAGAAAAATGATAAGTGATGAAGGAGAAGAATGAAGCTTCAACACAGAAGACATGGCGGGACTAAAGAGGGCTCCCGAGCCTACATAAAAAGCAGCATGGGCAACAAGTGATAGCGAGGAACTAACTAGGAAGCCCATGTAAAGGAAGGCTCTACCATCAAGTCATGATTAAAAATCGGCGAGTGAAATGGGTGTAATGCTCATGACCTGATGGGATCGACCCTAAGGCAAGTGATCAGTATGGAGGCTAGAATGCAGGATGCAACGGAAAGTGATTCCCTAACCTATATGCCAGTGAAGATCATATACCTGCCGTGAAGAGTCTGAAATCATGGATCAAAAACCGGGAAAAATCTCAAAATCGTCAAAATGTACCTGAAAATATACCAAACCGGGCACTTCCAAGAAATCAGGTTATACAGCATAAGACAGATCGAAAAAATAAGCATAAAGAAATTTTTTGCAAAATTTTTTCAATTTTTAGCCATAAATACACAAATTACCTCTCAATTGGTTTCATTATTGCATAGCTGATTTGGAAAAAGAGCTCTGGAGCTAAAAACTTGTTTCGTCAAATCAGGAACAACCGACCGTCGGAATTCAGCGAAACTTCAGGTAGGCTCCTTAATCATCCTGTTTATTCATTTTGTCCGTTTGAAAATTAAAATTAAGTGATTTTTTGCTCAGAAACCCTTGCTAAAAATTGTGTATCTGCGCATACGCGGGTTCAATAAAGGCAAGTCGCGTATACACGCGACTGTGCACAGAGAAAGTCGCGTATGCGCAGGTCCGATTTCAAAAAAGCGTTTCTAATGCAAATTTTGATGAAATTTCTCAGGATGACCATCTCTTGGAGGGAACGTGAGCATAGTGCAGTAGACCAAGAGGTCATGCAGGACCGCGCAGCTCAAAACATCCTCCGAAACTGCGGATTATTGAAATTCTTCAAAATGCCCAATATGAAAAGTAATGTGCGATTTCTTGAAATGCTCGTAAATTACTGGGAACCAGATCAGGATTGCTTCATAATTGATCAGATGCCACTACGCATAGAAGTGGAGGATATATATTTCATCACTGGACTCTCCAGAAGGGGAGAACCAGTAGACCTGCACGGAAAACCCCTGGGAGGGTTAACCGTGGAAGATTATGTCCACGTATATTGCGTAGATAATTCCAAAAAGGTTGGAACGCAGATTGCAATTAGAGATATCAAGGATTTGCACATGAAGATCCTCCTTTTCACCATCTATGGGAGCAGGTGATCCGCCACCGCATCGAAAGGCCCGTCGCAGACAGGGCGCATTTCACTTGGGCCTGTGAGACTCACACAACCATGCACGTTCAGAAAAACTAAATAGAGCAGAATGAGAGATTTACCCGTTGGTCCTACGTTTGAAGTAGATCCACGTGGAGTCCAAACTCCCAGCAACCGTCCTTCCTCCTTAACCTAAAATACAAGAAGAAACCAGCACAAAGGACAAGTTGTACAACATATATCTACTCTATATGTTAGTGAGATTCATATTAAACATTAAATAAATCATAATGAATGCTTGTATAACAAATATTCTCATACATTAAAGCATACACTAACACGTCTATTTCGGGAACAGCATGATACTTCTGTATTATAAATAGTACGTACAAAAGTAATCAAGTGGAGAGATCACCTGATCCTTCCAAGGCCTTCGCAGACCGTCGTCCGGATCCGTCCAGCCCTTGCCTCGCTAAGACCCCTTCCAAACTGGTGCATACGAGATAACATATAAAGGGATGTATATCTCAAGGAAACAAGGGTTTCCTACAATGAACTGGGAAAGTGTAGGAGGCACGGGGAATCAGACTTGGATAGGGAATACCAACAGAGTATAATATCAATAATTCTCTCTCTCCCTTAGGCCATACATATGAGGGCTTTTTATAGTCCCTCCAAGTAGTTTCAGCAGTTGGAAACAGTTGGCCACGGGCTGGGGTGGTTGAACTACCTGAGTAACCATCAACCCAGCGCGAAATTAGGGATTTTTTACATATTTTTTAATCATTTTAATTGCATACGCGGAAAAGTCTAGCTGTACTCGCGTATACACGCGGAAAAACACGGGCATAGTCGCGTATGGAGGATTTTCCACTGTTTTTAAGTGAATTTGTCCAAGTCTGTAGGAATGGGTGCCCATAAAGCCATGAAGCAATCATAAATCATGTCAAGGTGAGAAATGGTGCTATAACACTGGGCATTACACGATATGGTCGGATTCATTTCTTCCTGTTCTAGGGCTGGTTCCTGGTGTATATCCTCTTCTTGTTCATTTTCTTCTTCTTCTTCACAATCTATGTAAAATAATTTCTTTTCAACACACTTATGACCTTTAGTGTATTTGCTATCACAACTGTAGCAAAGCCCTTTTGCTCTTTTTTCTTCCAATTGTTGTGGTGTCAACCATGTAGGTTGTGGAAATCTAGGCGTAGAAACACTTCCTTCTTTATAGAATTGAGTGGTAGGCTTCCTTGTCGCCATAATTTTACATTCAACTTTTCTTGCCAACCTGAATGCCTTCTCCAATGAATCAGGTTCCAAAACATGAACTTCATGTTGGATGTTATCCTTAGAGTACCTATGAAGAGATCAATCCTGTGTTCCTCTGGAATATCAGTTACCCTTATATTCAATTTTTGGAAGTCCTCAATGTGCTGCCCCACTAAACCCTTTTGTTTGAGATTTATCAATTGGCTAAAGAAGGTGTTGCTCTTTGTATCCTCATAATGTGCTATCATTTCCTCCGTAAAAATTGACCAAAGTGACAATTTTTTTACGGGAGCAAAGCCATCGATACCATACAAATGTATTTTGTTTTAAATGTAAAGTTGCAATGCGTACCTTTTGTGTGTTTTGCACGTTATGGAGATCAAAATATTGCTCCATCTGTAGTATCCATGTTACAGGATCCTTTCCATCAAACTTCCTCATATCCATTTTTGGAATATTGTGGTTCTTCCCACCAAAATTAGAGTTTATGAAATCACGATTAACATTTATTTTGTTCTCATCATGAGGTTCTTCTACTATCTTTTCACCATTAGGAAAAATTTCTTGTATCAACTTTGTCAAACCTTCCATGTCTGCTTTTAGAACATTCTTCATGTTTTCGATTTTCTCATCGATCTTAGCTTCCATGTCATCCATCTTAGATTCCATGCTAGCCTCCACGCCATCAATCTTAGATTCCATGCCATCTATATTAGATTCCACGCCTTTCTTCAAACCTTCCATGTCATTTTTTGTTGCTCTTTGCGAGAGCGAAATTTGTTGCACTTGCTCTTGTAATTTTGATATGTCATGTTGCCATTCTTCGTCTTCATGAGTCATAGTAGAGATTTCCAAAGGCTTAATGGGTGTTGAATTCTTTTTAGGGACCATTTTATAATCCAATACTGATATCTATTCTACAATATGCCCTTGCAATCAATTCAACTTGATTCTTCAAACAAGACTTATGCAATTCGGAAAAAAAATACACACCTTTTACTTGCTTTTGAGGAGCTCGATATTGAAATTGTATTATCTATGTGATTGCAACTCTTCAATATCTTAAATTCAACACTGAAGTATCCCTCTGAATTCTCTTTTGAATGCAATAGGTCTGACTTGCTTTGGATTCTCCAAGACAAAGTTATGTCCAATCTCCCACAATGACCTAATTATGGACTGGTTCAGTATAGCGAACTTGTACGACTTGCCACGTGTCACTGTTTCATCCTTCGCCTTTGAAATTGATAGCCAAGAAACCAACATCTGTGTACTTGCGACCACTTTTTACAGCACTCCAATCCGATGCTCAGAGAGAGAGTTATTGAAATGTTCCCACGATCACCTTTTTGAGATGAAATTCGGGAGCCTAAAACAACACTACCTTCCACAGATCATATCTCCAAAAATGTTGTGAACCAAGCTTTGAAATTTTTTTACGAGTTTCCTTAGGATTTCAGCTTCGCACCATAAAAATTTCAGATTCTGAACCTCAGTAGAAAAAACGTTATAGTGCAAATGTCACGATGACCTGTTTAGGAGCCTGAAAAAATACCTAACTTCCATAGATCATATCTCCGAAAATATTGTGAAAAAAGCTCTGAAATTTTTAGAAAATCTTCCCCAGGATTTCGGTTTCACACCCTAAAAATTTCAGCATCTGAAATTTCGTAGAAAAAAAGTTATAGCGAAAATTCCACAATGACCTGTTTGGAGCAGCAAAACCCTAGAATCCAAAGCTTTGATACCAAATGTTGGGAAACCAGCTCCAAAAAGAGAAGAAAAGAGATATCAACACCTTTGAAATAAGCCACTTCGAGGGGGAAACCTCCAATAAATTACATGAATGAAAAATTCTTGGATGATACAATTTACAAAACCTCCTTTCTATATATAGGAGTCCATGGGGCCATAATGTAATCCTAGTGGGCCACAATGTAATCCTAGCCGACCTAACAATAATAATTTAAGGGCACAATAATAACAAAATGGGGGTTACAAGGGTACAATAATAACAATAAGGGGGTTACACTAACAATAATAAGGGACTATACTAGTGATATAGGGACCTAACACTCTTCATTTTGCTGGATAATAGAAAGGAAGGATTGGTTGTTTGGGGTGGACGTAACCCAAACTGGGTGAACCACATATATTTGTGTCTCTTTGGTTTTATGTGTTTTGTGTTCTTGTGTTTTCTGCATATTTTATGTGTTTCATTGCTCTGTAATATTTAATTTTCTAATAACTGGTATTAGAGCCGAAGGTCTATTTGGCTGATAAACTCGCAGGAAATAAGGGTTCCTAGTTCGAGTGGGAGAAACAGTGGAAGATGGTAAATTTAGGGTTGAGAAATTTAACGGCCAAAACTTACCGCTGTGGAAGATGCAGATGGAAGATTATCTATATTAGAAATATCTGTACCTACCATTGAGTAGAAAAACAAATAAGCCGATGACTATGAAAGGCGCAAGATCTGTACCTACCATTGAGAAGAAAAACAAAGAAGTTGACGACTATGAAAGGCACAGAATGGGATATTCTTGATAGAAAGGCACTCGGAACAGTACGGTTGTGCCTTGCGGCGTCGGTAGCCTTCAATATTTCGAAGGAAACAACAACAGGGGGTTTGATTAAAGCGTTGGCGAAACTATATGAAAAACCCTCGGCCTAAAACAAGGTATTTCTTATGAGATGTTTATTTAATATGAAGCTATCGGAAGGTGGATCTGTTGCAGACCATTTAAATGATTTTAATACAGTTACCAGTCAGTTAAGTTCTGTAGGGGTAAAATTTGATGATGAAGTTAGAGCTCTGTTATTTTTGTGCTCATTGCCAAAAAGCTGGAATGGTTTAGTTATGGCCATTAGTAACTCTGTCTCTAGATCTAATACTTTAAAGTTTGATGATGTTGTCGGTGCTATCCTTAGTGAGGAAATGCAACAGAAAATCTCCGGTGAGACATCAGGCAATGCTTTGAGTGCAGAGTCTAGGGGAAGAAAAATGGAAAGAGGAAAGAGCTCAGGATATCGCAGTAAATCAAGGAAAGGCAGATCCAAGTCCATATCGGGGATAGTGTGCTAGAAATGCGGAAAGAAAGGACACCTAAATAAATACTGTAGATCTTGGAAGGGAAAAGAAGGAGATGCACAACAAGAAAACAATCATGAGGCAAATGTGATAGGTGATGAGTTAAAATATGCTTTGATTCTTTCTTTAAAAAATGTTACTGATTCCTGGGTAATAGATTCAGGGGCTTCATTCCATGCCACACCTGATAAGAAATATTTTCATGACTATGTTCAAGGAGATTTTGGACAAGTCCGTTTGGGTGATGATAAACCCTGTAAAATTGTTGGAATGGGTAAGGTTCTTGTAAAATAATAGAATGGAAACCAATGGCTATTAAAGGAGGTAAGGCATGTTCCAAATCTAAAGAAAAAATTGATTTCAATAGGGCAGTTAGGTAGTGAAGGTTGCGTGACAACTTTCACAGATAAAATGTGGAAGGTCACCAAAGGAGCCCTGGTAATAGCAAAAGGCGAAAAGGTTGGTACATTGTATTTATGCAATGGTATTTCTAACTCCGTTAATGCTTTAAATTCCAAAGGAGAAGATGCAGCATTATGGCATCATAGGCTCGGACACATGAGTGAGAAGGGGATGAAGATTCTTCACTCAAGAAATTTGTTGCCGGGTTTGAAGAATTTTGATTTGGATTTCTGTGAGAATTGCATTTATAGAAAACAGAAGAGAGTTGGATTTCTCAGAAATGGGAAAGAAAAGAAGAGAAAAAAATTAAAGCTTGTGCATACAGATGTATGGGGACCTGCTCAGGTATCATCTCTTGATGGCTCTCATTATTATGTTTCTTTTATTGACGATGCAACTAGAAAAACTTGGATTTATTGTATTCAAAATAAATTTGATGTATTTGAGACTCTCAAGAAATGGAAAGCTTTGTTTGAGATTGAGACAGGAAAGAAGTTGAAGTGTCTCAGATCAGAAAATGGAGGTGAATATTGCAGCAAAGAGTTGATAGGTACTATTCAAAGCATGGAATTAACAGAGAGAAGACAGTTCCAAGAACACCACAAGAAAATGGTGTGTCAGAAAGGATGAACAGAACAATCATGGAGCGTGCAAGGTGCATGAGATTGCATGCAGGATTGCCTTTACAATTTTGGCCAGATGTTGTAGATATTGTTGTTTATCTAATAAACAGAGGGCCTTCAAGTTCCTTGGATGGTGGTATTATAGAGGAATCATGGACAGGTAAAAAGGTAAACTACCCTTTTTAAAAGCCTTTTGGTTGTGAGGCCTTTGTCCATATTAATAAAGAAAATAGAACAAAGCTTGAGGCAAAATCAAAGAAATGTACCTTTATTGGATATGGTGTTAATGATTTTGGTTATCTCTTAAATGATTATGAAAATCACAAAATCATTAGGAGCAAAGATGTAATATTCAATGAAAATGTCTTGTATAAGAATCAGTTGCAGGAAAAGAAACAGGAAAAAGAAAACAAAGAATACACAGTTCTTGATGAGATCACAGAAAAAGTAAAGGTGCCTGAAAATAATAATAATCAAGAGTCACAACAACAAAAACCACCACAACAACAATAGGCACCTCAAACACCTGAAAGTGGTGTTAGAAGATCTACCAAGATAAGTAGACCCCCTGAACGATAGTATCCTTCATTATATTATTTATTGTTGATTGATTCTGGTGAACCTAAATGTTATGAAGAAGCATTGTAGGTTGAAAGTAGGAAGAAGTGGGAGCTAGCCATGGAAGAAGAGATGGACTCCTTAATGCATAACTAGAATTGGGACTTAGTCAGGTTTCCTGCAGGTAAAACTACATTGCAGAATAAATGGGTTTACAGGCTGAAGGAAGAAGATGGAGGAAAACAGAGGTACAAAGCTAGACTTGTGGTGAAGGGGTTTGCACAAAAGAAAGGTATTTATTTTGATGAAATATTTTCTCCTATTGTTAAGGTGACTTCAATAAGAACTATTTTAAGTCTTGTAGCAATAGAAGATTTACATCTTGAACAGTTAGATGTAAAGACAACATTTCTCCATGGATATTTTGAGGAAGAGATCTATATGCAGCAACTAGAAGGATATGAGTTCAAAGGGAAAGAAAAATTAGTGTGCAGGTTAAAGAAGAGCTTGTATGGCTTAAAACAGGCTCCAAGGCAGTGGTATCTAAAAATTGACAAGTTTATGTCTGAACAAGGTTATATTAGATGTCACTCTGATCATTGTGTTTATCTGAAAAGGAAAAATGATGGCAACTATATTATATTGTTATTTTATGTAGATGACATGCTATTTGCAAGGTCTAACATGCAGGAAATAAATGTGCTCAAAAGAAAATTGGAAAATTCATTTGCAATGAAGGATTTGGGAGCTGCAAAACAAATCCTTGGTATGAGAATAACTAGAGACAAGAATAATTGCAAATTAACATTGTCTCAGAATGAGTACATACAAAATTTGTTGAAAAGATTTAATATGCAGAATGCAAAACTAGTTAGTACACCTTTTGTTAGCCATTTCAAACTTAGTAAGGAGATGTGCCCCAAGACCCAAGAAGAAATGGAATATATGTCTAAAGTTCCATATGCATCAGCATTTGGAAGCTTAATGTATGCAATGGTCTACACAAGGCCTGATATTGCACATGCAGTGGGAGTTGTAAGTAGGTACATGAACAATCCAGGAAAAGAACATTGGATGGCAGTAAAATGGATTCTCAGATATTTGAGAGGTACGAAAAATCAAGCATTATGCTTTGGTTGTTCAAAAATTGATCTACAGGGATATGTTGATGCAGATATGGCAGGTGATAGAGATAACAGGAAGAGCACTACAAGATATGTATTTACTGTAGGTGGAATAGCTATTAGTTGGGTTTCAAAAATCCAAAGTGTTGTTGCACTTTCAAAAACAGAAGCAGAGTATGTTGCTGCTATAGAGGCTAGTAAAGAAATTATTTGGTTACAAAGGTTTATGGATGA
Organism: Pinus albicaulis; assembly: GCA_034641835.2. Taxonomy (NCBI): domain Eukaryota; kingdom Viridiplantae; phylum Streptophyta; class Pinopsida; order Pinales; family Pinaceae; genus Pinus; species Pinus albicaulis. The sequence continues at coordinate 82,749,322 of CM076571.1, read as the reverse complement.
ATTGGGTAAGAAGCATGATATGGGCACGTTATACATTGATAGCCAAAGTGCCATTCATCTTGCAAAGAACTCATCATTTCATTCCAGGACTAAACACATATAACTCAAGTACCATTTCATACGGTCAGTATTGGAAGATGGATAGTTGAAGCTGGAAAAGATACACACTAGCCAGAATCCTGCATATATGCTAACAAAAGTTGTAACCAGGGAGAAATTGAGAATATGCTCAGTTTCAATTGGTCTTCAAGGATGACGATGAAGATGAGAAATAGCTAGGTCCAAAGAGGAGCCATTGTCGAGCAAATGAAGCAGCGATGGAGTTGCTACAATCAGTCTCCAAGTGGGAGATCGTTGGGTGTGGAGCCTAATTATATTGTTTATTTTGTATCACAACATTGGATCCCTGTACCTTAATGGGGCGGCAATGCCTCCCATAATTAAACGCTGCCTAGGGGGTCTAGGGGGGGTGACTGTGTACTGTATGTGTATTCTCGAAGCAAGAAATAGATAGGGATACTGTGAGAGAGAACATAGGATATTACAACGGATCTACTGTAGGTTGTGTCTCTTCATTTTGCTAGATAATAGAAAGGAAGGACTGGCTATTCAGGGTGGACGTAGCCCAAACTGGGTGAACCACGTATATCTATGTCTCTCTGGTTTTATGTTCTTATGTTTTCTGCATATTTTATGTGTTTCATTTCTCTGTAATATTTAATTTTCTAACAGCGGTTAGGCTGGCGGAAGCGCCAATTTTGGCGTAAGTCCCTATTTTAACTGAAACTAACTTTAGTTCTCCATTTTTAGTGGAGGATTTTTAAGCGACACTGGACAAAATGAGTTTAGGCTCTATTGTGAGCTAGATTCGTCCATTCTGAGAGTTCCAATAGTAAATTTTGACTATCTTAGACATTCCAGACTCATTAGTGAGGGTTGCAGAGCCACAAGAGGACTTTTAAGCAGGTTTTTTCTTCAGATAATTTCTAGGGGCCATTAGGGCCACCAGGGGCCATCAATAATTAGAGGCTTAGCCAGTGCAGCTAGAGGCCTTTCTAAGTAATCCAATAGTCAATTTTGGATGTTTCAGACATTATGGAACTAATGGTGTGGTTTACAGAGCCTGTAGAGGAATTTTGAAGGCCAAGACACTTCATATAAGTTCGAGGGGCCACCAGGGACAACAAGTGCCAACAACAGTTCGAGGCCTATCCAAGGCAACTAGAGGCCTTATTCAGCAAACCAATAGTCATTTCTGACTGTTTTGATACTTCAGAATCCATTTATGGAGTTTCAAGAAGCTTTTGAGGACTCATGAAAGTTGATATGCTTTAGAGAAGTTTTCAGGGAACCTAGAGCCAGGGGGTTCCACCAGGTGTAGGAGGCAAAACCGGAGCATCCGAAGGCCAATTTTAGCAAACCAATAATCTACTATGACTATTTTTGGCATTCTGAATCCAATTAAAGGATTTTCAGAGCCATTTTATGACTTCTGAAGGTTGAAGAACCATAGGGAAGTTTTGGGCAGCCCAAGGCCAACAATGGATGGAGGCCTAGATTGGGGAGCCAATGCTGTTTTGGAGAAAATTATCAGTCCATTTTGGAGGTATGATGTGTGTTGAAGACAGTAGGTGAGGTTTCAGGGACATAAAAATAATTCTAAAGGAGTTAGTTCCATAGAGAAGCTCAAGATCACCGACAGAAGGAATCAAGTCTAAGGAAGCCTAGATTTGTTTTCAGAGTGATGACAGCCATGACAGGGATATAAATGGTATTCTAAACCCATTGGTTTAGTTCGGTTAACCATTGGAGTTGATTTTGTAACTTGTAAAAGAAAATTTTCCATAATCCCAAAGAGCCAAGCCAAGATGACAAGAGCTCAAGGAGACGTAGCCCACGATATTTGGGTGAAATCCTAGATCAAATTTGTTGTTATGTGTTGATGTTTATTTGCTGCATTATATGGCTATTACACATGTTTAATATCAGTAAAAACAAATGGTCTTAAAGAACTTAAACACTTAAAAAAATTACACTTGTTCAAGTATAAAATTCCGCAAAAGTCAAGTATAAGATAGATCTTTTATTTGTTTAACTGAGTGGGAGGTTCAGGTCACATGTTGATTGATATTTTTGTGCTAACTCTATCTGCCCATAGAGAATTGGTGAGCTTTTTATGCCAATTCCTCTTGTTTTCTTGCAACATCTTCTTGATTATGTTCAAAAAATATTTATTTGACGATTCAACAAGCCCATTGCCTTGAGGATAGTATGATGTGGAATGACCAATCCTAATGTGATTCTTATAACAAAATTCAATCATTTTATTGGACTTAAATGCAACTGCATTGTTAGTAATGATTTTGTGTGGATAGCCAAAATGAGACAGAATATTGTTCTCTAAGAAATGAATACTGACAATTTCAATAGCTTGCCTCATGGGGATGGCTTAAATCCATTTGGTGAAATAATATGTGGCTTTGAGTATCCATTTATGTTGAGCTGATGATGGAGGATGGATCTCGCCAATGAAGTCAAGTTCTCATTGCTGGAATGGCGCTTGCTCTTCAATTGGTTTTAAGGGAAAATGAAAGAGCTTCCTCTTTCCTTGAAATATTTGACATTCATGAAAACTCATGAATATTTTATAAACATCAAAAAATAATCTTGGCAAATAGAAACCCACCCTCAATATTTTTGTTAGTTGTAGTCTTCCAGTAAAGATGACCGCCATAGTCACCTTTATGAAAACTAGTCATCACTTTTTCAACTTCTCCTTCAACCAAACAATTCAGCAACACCCCACCCAGATCTTTCCAATACAAGACACCATTAATAATGCAACACTTAATAGCTCTTAACTTAAAATATCTAGACCTACTACTTGGAAAGCTGGGAGGAGGATTCAAGTGTTGCAAAACATGAACTATATTCAGATACCTCAGGTAATGTTTTAGCCTCTTGCTCTTCAGATAGTGCAACAATAAAATTTATATCCAAAGCATGGAGATTTGAATCAGCCATAATCTTCACCATGCCCTGTCCTTTGATCAAATGTGTGGGCTTGATCTCCATTCAATATTCCAACATAGAAGCGATTCATTTACCTCGCCACCCTTCAAGATCATTCCGTGTAAGTACATCTTTGACAGCAGTGTTTGGAACATATGCAATGACATGAGAGTGGATAATGTAGACCTGGAAGTCCTTCAATGTTTTGAATAATGCCAAGGCATGTTTCTCAATGAAGTTGTACTTCAAGGATACATCTCTTATGGTTCTACGGAAGAAGGTGATGGGCTTCTCTGTGTTCTGATTTTTCTTTTTCATAAGGACAACAACAAGAGTATGCTCTGAGGCAAATGAAAAAATGATAAAATAAAGTGTATTGGACTAATAAGAATAGGAGCATGAGATAAATCCAATTTAACTTTATTGAATGTTTTATTCACCTCTTCGGACCATTTTACTTCACTATATTTCTTCAGCATGTCAGTAATTTTCCTTAAGTGTTCATCAAGATTGGGGACAAACCTTCTCAAAAAGTTGATTTTTCCATTGAATGATTGAATTTCCTTTTTTCTCCTAGGATAGTCCAAGGTCTGAATTTCTTCAATCCTTGAAGGATCTATCCTAATTCCATCTCTTGATACGATATGGCCCAAAAATTTTCCTTCCTCCATAGTGAAAATACTCTTCTTTGGGTTTAGCGATATGCCAAACTTTCTACATCTTTGAAAAATTGTTTTCAAGTGCTGCTCATCTGTCTTGGAAAAAAATGTGATATCATCAAGATAAATGACCTAAAATACATCCTTTTCATTGGCCAACTCAATATCCATTTCTTGTTGAAAAGTAGCCCTTGCATTCTTCAATTTGAAAGGCATTTTGCATACCTGAAGGTGCACCAAGGTGTTGTAAAAGTTATCTTTTCCTGATCATCTCGATGGACTAAAATATGATTATATCTGGAGTATCCCTCCAACAATGAAAGTATGGAAGATACAAATACATTTTTCAGATTATGGTCCATCTTTGGTAGTAGGTAATTTTCCTTCAATGACACTTTAGTCATATTTCTGAAATCAATGCATAATCGAATATCTCATGTCTTCTTTCTCACTGGCCACTATATTAGACATCCAATTTGGAAAGCGAAGAGGCACTATAATTCCAACAGTAAATAATCTATTTACCACCTTTTGAATAGAGGGCAACAACTTCAGATTCATTCTCCTTAACTTATGGAGAAAATGTTTATGATTTGGCTTCAAGGGAATGGTATGCTAAATTATGCTATTATCATAGACTTTCAAATCAAAATATTCCCAAGAAAATACATCAGAAAATTGAAATATAAGTGCTGCATATTTAACTTTCATTTTTTCACTCAAGGATTTTGAAATTTTTACCATTGTATTTTCCGGAGTGCCAACATTGAGATCTTCCACTCCCACTTCTGTTGGTAGCATGGTCGGTTTGTGTGCAACATAATCTTGATTAAAAATTTCTTCCAAAGGTACCAAACCTCTTGGAATGGAGTTATATTTCAGTTGAAGCACTTGCATATCTACTGCATGGATTTCTTGGTCATATTCATAGAACTGGTTATCCATTTGAGAATTCACAAATTCCTCTTCTATCTATAAGAAGTTGCTGATTTTTTTATCATATTGAAAGACCTACCAATATTTAACATTATCTAGGACATCAGGGCGGTGCTTTACATTTATCTCATACTTCTTATTAGGATACAATGGAATTTTGGACATGTTGGCCGAAGTAGCAACCGAATCAGCAATAACATTGATGTCTCTTGGGATCAACGACAAAGTGTACTCGGTGAATGTCTTGAGGATGTATAGCACTGAATTTTGATAAGCTCGCAACCTTGGATGATTGGCTTGGTATTCCCCTTTGACTTTCTTTATTAGTAACTCAGAGCCACCATATACAAAAATCTTCTTAGCACCTAGCTTCTTGAGAATTTTCAGATCGGCTATCAAAGCCTCACACTGAGCTTCGTTGTTTGAACATTCGAAAGTCAGCTTGTAGGAGGACATTCAAAAATTGGCAGGAATGTTTAATAACTGATTTACAGGGCTGTGAATCCACACTCCAATGCCATCCCATTATTTACCCAAATCTCCATCAAAGTCCATGGTCCACAAACTACTTTCCTCATCCGGAAACTACAAATTGGATGGTTGAACTTTTCTTGCTTCTTAAGAGAGTTCTTCTATACCAAAATTTTTTGTTTCTTTCACTGATTTATCATTTTATATAGGTAATGTGCTTTTTTCCAAACCACTAAGCATATTTTCATAAATTTCTTCATTTTCCAATTCTAAAATAGAATTTGAAAATTAAAAATTTTCTGATTTTTCTTCAATCAAAGCTTCAGAAGATGTTGAACATTCATCATTAAAAAATATAAATTACTCTAAATCCACATGAAAATCATGAATAGGATGACTATTTGGCTTTTCTCGGTTGCTTATCGTGTACTTAATTTTACTTTCCCGGTATAGTTTCCTAAGTTTCCCAAAGACGAGAATGGTAGCATATGAAAATTCAAGCTGTAAGGTACCTCTAAGCTTCGCTCCCCATGACCAAGAGAGCAACATTCTATATCTGGGAGGGATATTAGACACAACAACATCCATGAGGACATTCTTTGCTAGGATTTTCTCTAATGACACCACTAGGTCCTTGAAGAGGCCAAGAGATTTCACCCTCCCTGAATCAAATGAATAAAGATCGAGATAAGGTCTTGTGATATCCAGTCCTAATATGTCAATAATGGCCTTGGGCATGAGGTTGTAAGAGGCTTCAGAATCAAGAATGTCGTTATGAAGGATAGAATCATGGATTTTGAGGCTTAGATAAAACAGAGGGACCTCACTATATTCTAGACTTCCGTCAACAATAGGACCAAAAAGAAGCTCAGGGAGATCATCACTCACATTAACGATGTCGGACATTTGATCAAATATAAGAAACTTAGCTACTTGAACTTTGTACTGATCATTCTTGACAATTTTTGTTAGAGGAATGGAGACTTTAAATTTGGAAATTTCATTTTCAAGACTAAAAAGAGCATAATGTTTTTCTACTTCTTTCAATGGTGCATCTTTATTTTTGGGTTGATATTTGTGTGAAGAATCTTTCTTCTATCCTCCAAATTGGACTTATTTATCCTTTCTTTGATCATTGGAGGAAGCTATGTTTCCTTTAGCATGATTAGGAATAGCATGTCCTTTTTCTTTGCTTTGATTTGGAGTAGTGGCTTCTTCCTGATGAGCATCTACTTGAGAATTATGTTTTTTCTGATTGGAAGTTATAGGTATTATCTCTCCGAAATTTCCCTAGGGTTGTTATGCTGTGTCAAAATAAATAACAGAGGTAACTATCAACCACTTTTGGAGATTAGGATATAGCCTTCCTTATGCTCAGAGAGGGCTCTCTCTTAATGATTTAAATTTTTTGTTTTAATTGATTTTAGGCTAGTTATGTAAGATTGATTTGGTTTGATTTTGATTTGTTGGTGGAATTACTGATTTAGATGGATAGGTGTATTTTTACTTTCCATTGGGCTATGGAGTCAATATATCAAGAAAACAGGACAAAATGAAGTTCTAAAAGAAGTGTTACAAGGCAGGGTAGCTGAGAAAAATCAGATCTTAAAGGCTAAATGGTGAAGTGGTTTTCAATCGGGATCAAGGAGTAGTTAAGGATTCCTTAAACCAGATGATGAAGGAAGGTGAAAGAGGTTAATAGGTATTAGAGAGAAATTAAGGATTCTCAAAGCCATATATCAGAAGAAAACATTAAAATGAATAACAGTTCAGAACAGAGTGAATTTAAAAAAATTCTACAATAAAATTCCTCTTATAACATTTAAATTTAGAAAACATGCAAGTTTATGGAATACTTAAGGAAATAACATGAACAATTGAAATATACTTCATTGAAGTAGCTCAACATATAAATCCTGTAAATAAATGCCTTTATTACTTGTCTTGTCTGTCAACTTGAAAAAGGTACAATAAACCCTTAGGTAGTATATAAATTAAACTATAGAAATATTCAGGAATCCACACTCAATACTTCAAATTGATGAAGTATTTATAAAAATTATTACAAAATATCCTATCAATTGATTTAGGATTTATTCAAGGAAAACAAAATATATTCATGCAATAAGATAGAGACACCTATTTAACTAAATGCAAGTTGTCCCTGTTTATTCGATTTTCTGTTTGTTTCTCTTATGCAGTCTTATCTTCGCACAGGTTGTATCTTTTACACTGGCTATCTTTCATCTATATTCAGATCTAACCTACGAATTATCTTTAAACTATCTTGATATGTCTTTTCTTTAACTCTGTGAATTTTCTTTTACCTGACTGCTTTGTTTACTCTTTTACCTTGTCTCTTTTTTACCTGTCACAATAAATCACACAATTTTTCCTAGGCTTCTTCATTTGTAAGTTTGATTTTTACCATTCTCCTGTAAATCTCATCTACCTCAGTATACTTGGTAAATGTAGGCTTGTTTACAAAAGTATGATTTAACTCATGGTGGAGGTAAAAGAGATTTTCAAAGATTTGAAAAAGTACTTTACCTGTAGGAATTCCTTTCAATGTGGAATTGTTGGAATTTTATTTAGCCACTTCTATGATCTTGTTATCATAATCTTCATGCCTCATTAGTCTATCATTGATTAATAATGGATTAGGTAGACCTTTTTGTCTCAAAACATCAAACTTGTTCATGAATCTACTCATTGCAAGCTCCATATTTTGACACTTATCCTCAAGTTGTGTCATCAGATTTCTCTTGGAAATCACTTTTTTCACATCTAAGATGGTTTTTTTTTTATCACTTATCCCAAGTTCTTCTAATTCATGCTTGTTTTTAGAATTAAGAAACTTAATTATCTTAGTGGCTTCCTCTGGTTTCTTTCCAAGCCCTTCTTTGAATTTCTGAATTGCATTACTTGCTTCTTTTATCAAATCATTTTGCTCAAATATAACTTGGATAGAATGCCAAATATCATTAACATAGTTAATGATATTGGCCAACAATTATTTCTTTGCTTTGGCTAAAGGCTCTGCTAATGTCAATTTATTTTCTAGCTTTTGGATCCTGTCATTCAATCTGTTGGATTTTTGTGTTTCAACCTGATGCATTAATTGAGCCAATTTATTTTCATCTTCTATATTTTTCACTTGTTCTTTGTGTCTATTGATCTCAGTAGTTTGGATTGACATATCCTGCATTGCTTTGATCAATTCACTTGCCTCATCAATGGGATGGGCTAATGTTGTTACTGGTGAGTTGTTGGAACTTCTGTTGTCACTGGAACTATTGTGGTATCTGGGACTACTGCGGGTAATGGAGTTGATGTTGAAGCTATAGGAATGACAGTAACTGGAACTCCTTCCATGCTAGCTTGCTTTTCCTGCACCAATTTGTCCATTTCATTTTCCATCTCTTTCAGTTGAGCTGTCAACTGAATGATGAGATTCATCATTTCATCCTTCTGATTTTCATTTTCCAAAACTTCTTTAGTTTTTGGATGTTCTATTGTAGGTAACTTCAGTTGTTTCTTCAAGGAAGCTATGTCTGCATTATTCTTCTTGATAAGATCTTCTATTGCTTTGATATCCTTTGGATTATATCCAACCTCTATGATCAATTCTTCAAGTGATTTTATCGTATTATCCTTTGCTTATGAAGAGGCTTTCTCTAATTTTAATCGTGTCCTGATATTTGCTAGAGAGTTATGTAGTTTTTGTACACTTAAAGCCTTTTGTGTCATAGTGGAATAGATCACTTCTCCAACTTGTTTATGAAACTCAGTCTGATCTATGGGATGCACATATTTAGCAAGAACTTCAAAGGTTGTTTTCTTGTAATTTGTTGATGATTTTGGAGCCTGCACTGTTGGCTGTAAAAATTTCATTTGCATCTTTCTAGTCTTGTAATCAAAAACTGAAAGTAACTTGTTTTGGTCACTAGGAGTTTGTTTCCAATGCTGGGCATAAGTTACAGCTTTCAATGCTTCATTCTTCAATTTAATTTCTTTGTATTTTTCCATTATATATTTCTATCTATCCACTGGTTTGCTTGATGATGAAACCTCTACACTATGTTTTTTCTGAATGATTTGTGCACTAGAGGTTGATGGTGGGTGTGTTTCTTCTGAAACAGTTGGAGGTGCATTATCTTTGACAATTATATATGTATCAGTGATTTCAACTGGATCAACTATCTCTTCCTTTTCTATCACTGGATTCATTTTTGGCTTTTTCCTGTACATTAGCTTGAATTGGGTATCAGAAGTAGCCTCTGCAAAATAAGAGCCTTCCTATCTTGTCCTCTTTGAATTTCTGTCTTGTGGGGCTGGAGTAAGCAGGATGAAACTAGTATCAACCTGCTTCTCCACCTCTTGTAAAGTATTTTCCAACCACTTTGACTGGTTGGATTACTTTTCAACCTCAGGCTTTGACTCATGAATAGAAGGGGTCAATTTGAATTTGACGCTTAACTTACTTATGACTCCCAAGGGGTCATATTTCCATTTGAAACTATTACTGAACTTGAAATATTGTAAATACTTATTTGCTTGCTGACCAACATTCCTATTATTGCAAATAAAAGGACCTAACTAGTTCTTGATCTTAAATTGAGTTTTCTTCTTTGCTGAAAGGAAATTGACTTCATCTAAATTTAGGATTAGTTTGATGTATTCCAATGAAAATAAACTCATTGGGAGGTATTTGGGAAGTTTTTATGGAGTAAGCTAGCTTCCATACACCCTAATTTCCATATGATTCTGGTATAAATACTAGTCTCTTGTTTTATTTTGATCTGGCAATTGTAACACTTTCTTTATTTCTTCACTGACTCTAGGTTGAATGATACTGTTTAGCATATTAACTACATGATAAACATATGAATCAATGAAGTATTTATAGCTTATTTCTGTGGAATCCTTTCTGATCAAGGATGTCCCAAAGACTACAGATTGGGGGTTACCTTCTGTGTCCAGTTTTTGGAAGCTAACTGCAAACCTTTCTGATTGGAAATATAAGAACAAATGGAACAAAAATGAAGAGTATTTAAATACTCCTTCCTCTATTAATTTGACTAGCTGATCATGGATTGCATCTGCTAGGTATTGGGAAAAATTGAAGGTTGAAGCTGGGGGTTGACCTGGGCAAAATATGAATAGGAAACCTAGGATAGATGCATCTACATGCTCATCAGTAAAATTCCCTAAAATAAATGACAACATTGTAACAATATGTTTGGTTCTATCTGAAAATATGGAAGTTGAATATGGAGGATTACTTTTTAGGGTTTCTACTGAAGGAGGAAGGAAATTCTAGAATATTTGGAATCTTTTGGGAAAGTCCAGCTTCAGATAGATTTTATTAAGGGTTTCAGTTGATAATAGTACTTCATCGGGTTTTGGTTGGATCTGTAACATCTGATTGATGGATTGAGTAGTAATTGTGAAAAGGATCTCTTGGTTTGGGGTAACTAAAGCTCTTTCAATGGGCAAATAGTTGATCTGGCATAGTCTAATAAGATCTGGGAATTGAAAGGTTTGTGGGATGATGTATTTAGGCAAGCTTGAATCCCACAGATGGATATCATCAGCCTGATCAATGAATTTGTCATGGCTCCAATAGTGGAACTCTAAAAAGTTGAAATCAATGACTGTATCACTAATTTTGAAGTTTTTATGAGCAAGGGGGTTGTAGTCAATATCTAATACAGGTGGTTCTAGAGGGTTAACATATATAATGCTCTAGAAGGCCATTAATTCATTCAATTTATCAATTATTGTGCTTAATTAATGGTTTCTGGTGCTTAGGATTACATGGAAAATAGTTAAATTCGGTCTGTAGAAGTCCAGGAGGCAGCAAGGTTCAATTCCAGTCGGAAATGGCTTCAAATTTGGTCGGTAAAAGGTTTCTTGGGCTCTTTTTCGCAATTTCAACAGAAAAATAGACAACTAACGGTAAAGGGCAATTTTATTAATTTTGACCAGAGGCAGTAAATCACATGGTGTAGGGTTGAATTCAAATAGTGGTGGTTTCATCGCATAGAAAAAAGGTGGTATGGCAGGTTATTGCATCGCGAAAAGTAGATTGGTGGTTTTAGGATGGGGGATGTGATAAGATGTGGGACTGTTGCATGGCAAGGGAGTGGGGGTGTGAAACCACCCATTTTGTTCCCCCCCTAGGCTTTAAACATTGGACTATCGGGGTGCGAAAAGGTCTATTGGGCGTTAGATCTAATGAATGGCAATTAGACCGATGGAAGAATTAGGGGGGTTTTGATAGGTGGGACTCGGGGATGTTTTATGCGGAGGGGTATAATATATATGCGAAGGTTCAATAATATATGTGGGTTGGGATTATATGAATGGGTTAAAATGATATAAAGGGGGTTTTTAATATGAATATGGGTCCGGAGATTAATATTAAAGCAGAGAATTAATATAAAATGTATAAAATATAGGCTATGATAAAATAAAATGTGGTCGAGATATATATATGCGGGATGTTAGAAATACACTAGAAATAGGTTTTAAAATGATATCGAGGAGGGGTCTTTGAAGTGGGGCCCGATATATTTTAAACATTTAAAACTTTGGATAAGTGGGTTTTGCATGTTTTTAAATGAAAATGCAAAGTTAGTAAAGGGAAGGTGAATTTTCAAAGGGAAATGGGTTTTTAACTAGGGAAATAAGTTTTTAGGAAGGTAAAATGAGTTTTTATAGGAAGGGAAAAGGGTTAGAATAAGGGGAAAGGGGTATTTTACAAAGGGAAATGACTTACAAGAGTGGAAATAGGATTTTAGCAAAGGAAAGGGTATTTAGGAGGATATTATTGATATGAGATAAACCAATTGATGCTTTCCATGACTTGTAAAAGTCTTCTTCCTATCCTTTATTTACCCTAACATTTTTTACTTCATTTATTGGGTGCATTTGTGTTAGGTCCCTATATTACTAGTATAGTCCCTTATTGTTGTTAGTGTAACCCCCTTATTGTTATTATTGTACCCTTGTAACCCCCATTTTGTTATTATTGTGCCCTTAAATTATTATTGTTAGGTCGGCTAGGATTACATTGTGGCCCGCTAGGATTACATTATGGCCCCATGGACTCCTATATATAGAAAGGAGGTTTTGTAAATTGTATCATCCAAGAATTGTTCATTTATGTAATGTATTGGAGGTTTCCCCCTCGAAGTGGCTCATTTCTAAGACATTGATATCTCTTTTCTTCTATTTTTGGAGCTGGTTACACAACATTTGGTATCAAAGCTTTGGATTCTAGGGTTTCGCTGCTCCAAACAGGTCATCGTGGTATTTTCGCTATAACTTTTCTTATACGAAGTTTCCGAAGCTGAAATTTTTAGGGTGCGAAGCAGAAATCCTGAGGAAGATTGTCTAAAAATTTCAGAGCTTGGTTCGCAATATTTTCGGAGATATGATCTGTGGAAGTTAGGTATTTTTTCAGGCTCCTAAACAGGTCATCGTGGAATTTTCGCTATAAAAAAATTTCTACGAAGGTTCAGAATCTGAAATTCATATGGTGCGAAGCTGAAATCCTGAAGAAAGTCGTCAAAAAATTTCAGAGCTTGGTTCGCAATATTTTTGGAGATATGATCTGTGGAAGGTAGTGCTTTTTCAGGCTCCTGAATTTCATCTCAAAGAGGTGATCGTGGGAAAAGTTCAATAACTCTCTCTCTGGGCATCAAATTGGAGTGCCGTAAAAATTGGTCGCAAGTACACGAACTTTAGTTTCTTGGATATCAATTTCAGATACAAAGGATGAGACAGTGACACGTGGCATGTCATACAAGTTCGCTCTACTGAACCAGTCCATAATTAGGTCATTTTGGGAGATTGGACACAACTTTGTCTTGGAGAATAAAAATCAGGTCAGACCTGTGGCATTCGAAAGATAATTCAGAGGGCTATGTTGGTACCGAAATTCAAATATTGAAGTTCTGCAATCACAGAGATAATCCAATTTCAATATCGAGCTCCTCAAAAGCAAGAAAAAGGTGTGTATTTTTTTCCGAATTGCATAAGTCTTGTTTGAAGAATCAATTTGAATTGATTCCAAGGGCATATTGTAGAATAGATATCAGTATTGGGTTCTAAAATATGCCTCGTAAAAATAATTCAACACCCATTAAGCCTTCAAAAGGGTCTATTATGACTCATGAAGATGAAGAATTGCAACATGATCTATCAAAATTACAAGAGCAACAAAAAATGAAATGGAAGTTTTGAAGAAAGGCATGGAAGAGAAGATGGATGGTTTGAAGAAAGGCGTGGAAGCTAAGATGGATGGCGTGGAAGCCAAGATGGATGGCATGGAAGCTGGCATGGAAGCTAAGATGGAAAACATGAAGAATGATCTAAAAACAGACATCGAAGGTTTGACAAAGTTGATACAAGAAATGTTTCCTAATGGTGAAAAGATAGTAGAAGAACCTCATGATGAGAAAAAAATCAATGTTAATTGTGATTTGATAAACTCTAACGTTGGCGGGAAGAACCACCATATTCCAAAAATGGATATGAGGAAGTTTGATGGAAAGGATCTTGTAACATGGATACTACAGATGGAGCAATATTTTGATCTCCATAATGTGCAAAACACACAAAAGGTACGCATTGCAACTTTACATTTAGAACAAAATACATTTGTATGGTATCGATGGCTTTGCTTCCATAAAAAAATTGTCACTTGGTCAATTTTTACGGAGGAAATGATAGCACATTATGAGGATACAAAGAGCAACACCTTCTTTAGCCAATTGATAAATCTCAAACAAAAGGGTTTAGTGGGGCAGCACATTGAGGACTTCCAAAAATTGAATATATGGGTAACTGATATTCCAGAGGAACACAGGATTGATCTCTTCATAGGCACTTTAAAGGATAACATTCAACATGAAGTTCGCGTTCTGGAACCTGATTCATTGGAGAAGGTATTCAGGTTGGCAAGAAAAGTTGAATGTAAAATTATGGCAACAAGGAAGCCTACCACTCAATTCTATAAAGAAGGAAGTGTGGCTACGCCTAGATTTCCACAACCTACAAGGTTGACACCACAAAAATTGGAAGAAAAAAGAGCAAAAGGGCTTTGCTACAGTTGTGATAGCAAATACATTAAAGGTCATAAGTGTGCTGAGAAGAAATTATTTTACATAGATTGTGAAGAGGAAGAAGAAAATGAACAAGAAGAGGATATACACCAGGAACCAGCCCTAGAAGAGAAAGAAATGAATCCGACCATATCGTGTAATTCACTGGCAGGAATTACCACTCCTCAAACTCTCAAGATAGAAGGACAAATCAAGAAGAAAAAGGCAATAGTGTTGATTGATTCAGGTAGCACCCATAATTTTATTCATTGTAAGGTAGCCAAGGAATTAAATTGTTTCCTATACCCAGCACCAGAATGTCAAGTGATGGTTGCAAATGGAGGAAGTATAAATTTCTCTGGAAAATGCCATAATATCAAGCTAACCATGGGGGAATATGTATTGACTAGTCCAATGCTTTCCATTCCTATGGGAGGTGCTGATGTTGTACTAGGAGTAAAATGGTTACAATATTTGGGGACGGTAGCTTTTAATTTTCAAGAACTTTTCTTGAAATTTTTTTCAGAAGGAAAGGAAGTCGAATTACGGGGTATTGAAGGGAAGCCAGGAAGGATAATAAGCTCTAATGTCATGAAAAAGATTCTAAAGAAAGAACAACGAGGCGTAATTGCACAATTATGCTCACTAGAAGTTCCGACATCAAAATCATCTATTTCTGCAGATCTCCAACAAGTCTTGGACAATCATTCCAAGGTGTTTGAAACTCCCAAAGGACTCCCACCTATTCGTGATCATTATCATGCTATTCATTTGATTCCAGGAAGTGTTCCTCCAAACATCAGGCCTTATAGATATCCTTACTTCCAAAAGAGCGAAATTGAACATATGATTGCAGAAATGTTAGAGGCGGGCATAATTCAACCTAGTCAAAGTTCTTTCTCTGCTCCTGTAGTATTGGTACACAAGAAGGATGGATCATGGCGAATGTGTCCGGATTATAGGGAGCTCAATAAGCTCACCATTAAAGACAAATTCCCCATTCCTATGATTGATGAATTATTGGATGAATTACATGGAGCAATTTATTTTACCAAGTTGGATCTTCGTTCAGGATATCATCAAATTAGAATAAAGACTGAAGATATTCCAAAAACAGCATTTTGAATTCATGAGGGTCATTATGAATTTTTGGTCATGCCTTTTGGCCTTACCAATGCACCTTCTACATTTCAAGGGTTGATGAATTCCATTTTCAAATCCTTCCTTAGAAAATTTCTGCTAGTATTTTTTGATGATATACTAATCTACAACAGGTCTTGGAAGGATCATGTTGAACATGTTGACAGGGTGCTCAAACTATTGCAGGAGGAACAATTATATGCAAAAACATCCAAATGTTTCTTTGGAGTACAAGAGGTGGAATATCTGGGTCATATTATATCTCACGAGGGTGTTAAAGTAGACCCTAACAAAATTAAAGCTATTAAGGAATGGAAAGTCCCCAAGACAATAAAGCAGTTGCGAGGATTTCTTGGGTTAATAGGCTACTATCGCAAGTTTGTTAAGAATTATGGGAGAATAGCAGCACCTCTAACAACATTATTGAAGAAATATGCATTTTCATGGACTCCTGAAGCAACTAAGGCCTTTGAACATCTTAAAGAGGCAATGTGCCTAGCACCGGTCTTAGCTACGCCATACTTCACAAAAACATTTATTGTGGAATGTGATGCCTCAGGAAATGGAATTGGTGCGGTTTTAATGCAGGAAGGAAGACCCATTGCTTTTGAAAGTCGTCCAATCAAGGGAAATTATTTACATAAACCTATTTATGAGAAGGAAATGTTAGCAATACTGCATGCACTAAAGAAATGGCGAAATTACCTAATGGGGAGACACTTCAAGGTAAAAACTGATCATGATAGTCTTAAACACTTTTTGGAGCAAATACTATCTTCAGAAGAGTAGCAAAAATGGGTCACAAAGATGTTGGGTTATGACTTTGAAATAATCTACAAAAAAGGAAAGCTTAATGTTGTTGCAGATGCACTCTCAAGAAAGAATTAAGAGGTGGAAGCATTGCTTTGTGCCATTTCTATTATCCAACCAGATTGGATAATTGAAGCAAGAGATGAATGGAAGAAGGAAAAAGATGTATGGACACTCATTCAAAAGTTGTAGCAAGATCCTAGTACATCTGATACATTTAGTTGGAAAATGATTCCTTATGGTACAAAGATCGCTTATATCTTTGTAAGAATTCCCAACTAAAACAAAATATTCTTCTGGAATTGCACACTTCTCCTTTAGGAGGACACTCGGGATTTTTAAAAACTTACCACAGGGTGAAGAAAGATTTTTTTGGGATGGCCTTAAATCTGATATTCAAAAGTTTGTGGTGGAATTTTTGGTTTGCCAGCAGAATAAAGTGGAGACAATTAAGACCCCGGGACTTCTACAACCTTTATCCATTCCAAGTCAACGTTGGGAGGAGATTTCAATGGATTTTATCACAGGTTTACCTAAGTCCGAAGGAAAGAATGTCATCATGGTGGTAGTTGATAGACTTATCAAGTATGCACACTTTTGTGCATTATCTCATCCATTTAAAGCAAGTACAGTTGCTACTACATTTATGGACAGAATTCAAAAGCTACATGGAAGCCCAAGGGTTATTGTGAGCGACAGAGATCCCATTTTTACCGGAAATTTTTGGACGGAGTTATTTTCTTGTTTGGGTACTCAATTAGCTCATAGCTCATCTTATCATCCTCAATCTGATGGTCAAACTGAGATAGTAAATAAATGTTTGGAAGGATATCTTCGTTGTTTTGTATCTGATAAACAAACACAATGGGTCAAGTGGTTTCCTCTCGCTGAATGGTGGTATAACACTTCCTTCCATACTGCAGCAAAAATGACCCCATTTATGGCACTTTATGGATATCATCCACCATCCATCACATCATATTTAAGGAAAATTCGAAGGTTCAAGCAGTGGAAGATCACATCGAGCATCAGCAAGAAGTTCTCCAACTCTTAAAGGATAACCTGAATTTGGCACAAAATTGAATGAAACAACAGGCAGATCAACATCGCAGCGAGAGAAGTTTTAATGTAGGAGATTGGGTATTTTTACGGCTACAACCATATAAACAAATGTCCCTCAAGCAAGCTAAGAAGGATAATAAATTATCGTCAAAGTACTATGGTCCTTACAAGGTGTTGCAAAAGATTGGTACTATGGCATACAAATTGGAGCTTCCTGCTTCTTCGCGAGTACATCCAGTTTTCCATGTTTCATGCTTAAAGAAGGTTATAGGAGAAAATCTTCCAGCTCAAACAATATTGCCAGAACTTGATGAGGAAGGAAAAATCATATTGGAACCAGAAGCGGTCATGGAAACAAGAACTCGACAACTACGGAATCGATCAATTTCAGAGTATCTCATCAAGTGGAAGAACTTACCCACCGAAGATTCTACATGGGAGGATGAGAATTTTATACAGAAGCACCAATATTAATATCACAAAGCATTGAGGACAATACTTTTAAGAGAGGGGTGCTAGGTCCTCATAAGGCAGGCCTGCTTTATAGTCCTCATTTAAGAAAATTAAGTAAATCCCCTATTACATGCATACCCTTGTAACCCCCATTTTGTTATTATTGTGCCTTAAATTATTATTGTTAGGTCAGATTACATTGTGTTCAATTAGGATTACATTATGGCCCCATGACCTTGCAGGAAGGAGGTTTTAAATCGTATCATCTAAATTTTTTTTCATTTATAAAATATTGATAGTTTCTGAAGTGGCTCATTTCTAAGACGTTGATATCTCTTTTCTTCTCTTTTTGGAGCTGGTTACACAACAATTTGAGCTTGATGACCCTTTTATTTTACTTTGATGAGAAAACTAACTTACTTCTAACCTTATAACTTGCAATGGCTCAGATTAAATTGATGAGCTCATTTTTATTCTCTACCTAACTACTGATCTGCCAAGATTAAATGGTTTGGCTAGATCTTTATTCACTAACTATCATGACATGAAATTTAAAAGAATGAATGAATCAAGGTTAAATTGTATGATCATCAAGAATTGTGGAATTTTGGACAAGCTGCACACAATTTTATTTGCAAAGGTAAACTAAACTAAGAGTAGTGGAATTTGAATGTGCAACACTTTCATGATCTATTTTTGTTTCTTATTGTTGGGTTCATACTTTATATTCTCTTTTGATCTTCTTTTATTTTGGTCCCTTGATTTTTCTTTTAGGACGCACCCTCTTTTCATTTTTTAATATGGGAAAACATTTGTAGAAAGCAAAGGTATGTACAATATTATAATACCTAACATAGTCAATTCAAAATTATGATCCCTATTATTATAGGACCCTAATAGTGGCTCCATTTGGGGATGACATCTCTTAGTGAGATGTCAAGAAATTTATGACCAGTGGCCTTGGAACTTTGACTTTGATTGCCTTGAAACTGCTTTCTGTGATCTCCTTTATTCAAACATAGGATGTTATATCTTACAAAGCTTAGGGAATTCTCTTCAGGGTTCAACTTTATAATATAATCATCCAATCCAATATAAACTTTGCAATGGTATTTACAATGAACAAATTAAAACAAATGAACTAATGGTTAATCTGGAGAAAAGTAGTGCTTCAACATTCTACCATTGATTGGTCCACCTAGTAGATATGTTCCATCTAACTCTTTCAATAAAAATGCATTATTGCCTCTATAACCATAAATGATGTATGGGGCCTTCTAGAGAAAGTCATATTTGCCATGTTTTCCCTTTTATTCTCTTCTGGAATCCCATTTGAGCACTTGATCACCTATGAAAAAATCATATGCTTTAGTTTTCTTATCAAATATCTTTTTTCTTTTGTCTTGAATTACTTGTGATTTGATATAAATAACTTCCTTGATTTGTTGCAAATGAATTGTTTGATTTATCCTCCTTTGGACGTCATTTGGTTCTACTTGTAGCTCTTGAATCATTTTCATTAGTGGCACTCCCAATGAGGATGGAAAAACATCATCCATCATGTTTTCACTCCTAGAGACAGTCTTGAGTTGCAGGAGACCAGTGCCTAGGACATCTTAAAAGTA
This sequence comes from Pinus albicaulis, assembly GCA_034641835.2. NCBI lineage: Eukaryota > Viridiplantae > Streptophyta > Pinopsida > Pinales > Pinaceae > Pinus > Pinus albicaulis. The sequence goes on along the minus strand of CM076571.1, from coordinate 82,730,041 downwards.
GGAGGTCATCTAGGTTTTCTTCATGCTCTGTGGCAGGGACCTCCTGGGTATTAATTGGATGGAATTTTTTGATCTTTGGTTCTGTATCACAAGAAGAGTAGAGTAATAACTGTGAAATTTGATTGTAAGGGAAAAGGCTTACTCATAATGGGCATGTGGCTGTCATGAAATTGGATTTGCTGCAAATAGGGCTGGATGTGGAACCAACGAATGGTATTTAAAGTTAATTAGAATGGATACCATGAATAATTAGGATGGTAAGTCAGAGTGAGGCAGGCTTATAAAGGTATAAGAATCCACCCTTCAGAGACTTAAGAAGAAAGTGGTTGAGATAAGAATTTTGGAACAGAGATCATGCATCGATACTAATTAAGGTAGTATTATAGACTATTGTACGACTATAATTCAAGATAAATTCATAAATAACCTATAGAGCACCCTCATTCTGAAAATCATGATAATAGGAAGGAAAATATGATGGAACAAAAGAATAAATGAAACCAAACACAACATAGACATACATATTGTTCATAAGTCCAGTAGGAATCCATTCTTGCAACAAACAGTTGTTATATTATTTCTTCAGAAAGACTCTTCAGATATACATAAAGAATATCTCAAAACTAAAAATTGTGTTACGCAGACTATACACTTCAAACTTCCAGAGAATTCAGAACCTTTACTTTGTCTACGAGTTGGCCTTTTATATTTGTTACATGGGCAGCGTGGCCAGATATTTCTTCAAACAAAATATTCCCTGTTAATCTTTACAATTTCCCATCTAAATAAAAAATGATACGACGTAACGAAATCGCATTCAAATCAGTATTTTCCGACATATAATATAACAAAAACATAAAATGCAGATAGTGCGTCAGGTGAAATCAATATTTCACCTTATTTTACATGACATGGAAATTGGAAATAAAAAATAAAAAAAAAAACCGCGTGGGCCTGATCATGATGTCCATTATTTGGTATGATGATGAGTGCTCGAGCCTTCTGAGTGGCATGATCGTACCGAAGACGTCGAGGAGCCATGCTGACGAGGCGGCGGGGGTGGCAGTCGCTATGAAGTAGAGGAAACTAGAGGATTCACGTATTCATAGCACTTTTGCCATAGAATTTCTCCGGGTAGTTGTGTTGTGGTGTAGGACCTGACAGATGAACTCGAGGGTGAAAATCCTCATGGATGGGAACATTGGAAGGTGATAAGGAGGTACTTCAACACCATAGACTCTGATCTCAATGTGGTCTTCGAATAGGTACCAATCACCTGTGCAATCTGTTTCACTAAACTGGAGCCAATCCTTTTGCTCAGGAAATATTTTTGGCGGGGAACTGTCGTATATGATAACATAGGCTATGGACATTAAATCGATAATGAATTTCACATACCCCTTCCCCTCTAGATGCCGACGAACTTTCGGAGGCCACTCCCAAATCTGGATCGAACTTTCTATGTTTACCTTTGTCCTCCCATATAACGTCCCATCATAACACCAGGTCCCCTGCCTATATCTCCTTATCCTTTGATCATTGGTCAAATAGGCTTTTCATCTTTTCCTGATAGTCGGCCAACCTAATGTTTACCTGGGCTCGCATTTCATCTAGTTCTACTAGCTGATTCATCCTCCTGATGAGGTCATTTGGTTCCTCTTCACTTTATTGCAAAAATCTAGCCACAGGTAAAGCGATTTGAATGGGGAAGACCACCACTTGACCATACACCAGCTTGTAGGGAGACTTTCAAGTGGATCTTTTGCTGGTAATGAGATTTTCCCAAAGTGAAAATTTAAGTTGGGAGTCCCAGTTCTTCTGATTCTCATTTATGGTCTTTTTTAGAATTCTTACCAAATTCTTGTTGGACGACTTGTCCAACCCATTCCCCTACGGATAATAAGTTGTGGAGTGTCCCAGAGTGATACTATATTGTTGGCAAAAGTTTACAAACTTGGCAGACTTAAAGACCTGGGCATTATCAGTGATTATTTTAGATGGGCACCCAAACCTAGCTATTATATTTTCCTCCATAAATTTAATCACCACCCCATCCATGGAGTTTTTTGCAGGCACAACTTCTACCCACTTGATGAAGTAGTCGGTGGAAGTGAGAAACCAACGGTGTTGGTTACTGGAGGCCAGGTGAATCTCCCTGATAAAATCAATGCCCCATTTCCTGAACGACTCTTCGACATGTATCGGGATCAGTGGTAGTGGCGCAATTTTTTGTTTTTCTGCGAAATTCTAGCATTTTTCAAATGCTCGGACATGAGCATGTACATCTCCAAACAGCTGTGGCCAGAAAAAACCTGCTCTTGGGATTTTGTGAGTCGTAGACCGCTAGCTGTAATGTCTGCCACATATACCTTCATGAAATTTGGCCATCACCTCGTCCACCTCCTGCTCTGTTATACATAGTAGCAAAATTCATGATGGATCCATCCAATATAACCTTCCATTTTCCAAAACATACTTCTGTGACCTTAATCTCAGGGTGCAGTACTTAGCTTTGTCAAAACTGGGAGGACACCTCAGAGTAAGAAGGTATTCCACCACATCCTTATAACATGCAGACATAAGGTATTTTACATGCATTTTTTGCGCTGAGGTTTATATTCTAGGTTGTCCTTGTGTACCTTCTGGTACTTCCCCTCCTTCAATGGATAGATTTATACCCAAGGCCTGGTAGTTGGAATCTGATAAAATTTTAGCCAACCCCTGTCCTTTAATGAGCTTAGTGCATCTGATCTCCAATTCATATTCCTAGATTTTGGAAATCCACTTGCCCCTCTTCCCTTCACTGTCTCCTTGTATTAGAATGTCTTTCACTGCTGCTGTGAGGACGTAGGAAGTTATGGCTGACTGCAATACATATATATGAAATGATTTTAACGACTTGACGAGGGAATATGCCTTCTTTTCCAGGATATTATATTTTAATTCTGCATCTCGCAGGACCTGACTGAAAAATGCAATAGGTTGTTCGTGCTCGTCTTCTTTCTTATGTAATAGTACTGCAGCTACTGTGTGAGGGAAGTTGAAATAAAAGATCATGAAGGGCTTTCTATAATCAGGGCCTTCTAGTACTAGAGCTTCAACAAAAGCCTGTTTGATTTTGTCGAAAGAGGCCCTTTATTGGGGGGTCCATTTTACTTCGTTATCTTTCTTGAGAATCTCAATAATATGCCAAACAATCTTAGCATAATTGGGAATGAACCTTCTCAGGAAATTTATTCTCCCCAAGAATACCTGGATTTAATTTTTATTTTGTGGGAGGGAAATTTCGTTGATCATTTCTACCCTTTTCAAATCAATTTTGACTCCCTCCTTAGTTACTATGTGTGCCAACAACTTCCCTTCCTCCAGAGCGAACATGGACTTTTGGGGGTTCAAGGATAGACTGTACCTGCAGCACTTCTCGAAGGTCCAACAAATATGTTCAATATGCTCAACATAACTCTTTGAGAACACAGTGATATCATCCAAATATATCACTACAAACTTATCTTTGTCTCCTACAAAAGCAATATCCATTGCACATTGAAAGGTGGCACCAACATTGATTAGACTGAACGACATTGGGGCACACATGAAGGTCCCCCATCGTGTGGTGAATGTTTTTTTCTTCTGATCTTCAAGGAGAACTACCACCTGATTATATCCAGAGAAGCCATCCATCATAGACATTCGGGAGGATCCCACCACCTTTTGCAAAATGTGGTCCATCTTCGGGAGAGGGTAATTTTATTTGAGTGAAGACCTGTTGAGATTTCAGAAGTCCACGCACAATCTTATTTCTCCATTCTTCTTCCTCACCGGGACCATGTTGGCCACCCACTCCAAATATCTCAGGGGAACAATGATTTTAGCCCGCAACAAATTTTTAATATCTTTCTCAATTTCTGGGAGCATCAATGGATTGATCTGCCTCAATTTTTGCTTATGAGGCTTGGAGTCTCCTTTGAGAGGTATCTTGTGTTGTTTGACATCAATGTCGAAATTCTTAAAATCCTGGTTGACCAGGTGAATACATCTTTATATGCTTGGAACAACTGGATATATTTGTCTTGATATTCCTCAGGAACTCCCCGGGACAACTTTACCACCTTTGGGTCTTCCTCCATTCTGATATATATGTCATTTATAGGCGCATCTTGAGTCATCTTACTAGGGTTGGTCAGGATGTAATTTTTATCAAATAGCCTTAAGGGCATGAGGCCTCTAGGAATGATGTTCCCTATTAGTTGCAACATGTGGTGCCCAACCAATGTCTCCTCCCACTTTATGCATGGTTGATCACTGGGCTCTTCACCCACTGCATCAATCATAAAATTGGAGAATTCGCCAACCATATCCATGAAGCGCTTAACTTTTTCTTCATCCTCGAAGACCTGCCAGTGCTTCACATTATCTGGGATGGAAGGGCGATATCGCACCTCAACCTCATACCTGAGCAGAGGATTCTGCAGCGGGCGGAAATTTTTGGCTGCAACAGCGAGTGAGTCAGCCATTCGATTCTTGTCTCTCGTCATGAACTGTATGTTGAAAGCCAAGAAAAAATTTTCCATCAGGTCCCATACCTCATTTCTATAAGCTCTGAGCCATGGATGTTTAGTTTGGCACTGATTTCTGACTTGTCTTACTACTAGTTATGAGTCCCTGAAAACTGTTAGGTTATGGATATTCATATTCCGTGTTGTCTATAGTCCTAGTAATAGGGCTTCATATTTGGCCACATTGTTTGTGGCTTCGTACTCCAACTTGAAAGAGAAAGGGACCAAACATCTTTTAGGTGAGATCAAGAGCACCCTGGCTCCATTTCCTTCTCACGAATTGGACACGTCAAAATGCAGAGTCCATATCTCGTCCTCATCTTTTCTCATGGGTTCCTTCTGTTTTAGAGGGCGTGCTTTAGCTTCCTGCAAGAAATATTCATCTTCTTCGAACATGAGACAAGCAAATTCGCCCTCCTTACCATATACCAGGGAGTTCGTTGAGCCATCAGCTTTAGTAACCATCTTTACGAACCTGGACTCATGGTATAGCCTCCTTTCCTCCCCTCCGAATATTGGGATAGTATTGTAGGTGAGATCAAGCTTAATTGAACCACCAATCTTTGATCCCAAGATCTAGACAATAACATCCTGAATTGGGCTGGGATATCAGCTACCACGATATCCATCACCATGCTCTTAGCTGGGATTTGGGCCAGATTTACCACCAAATATTTTATCATGCCCAGGCACTTTACCCTCTTGGAGTCAAAAAAATACAAATATTTATATGGTCAAGTAATTTGCAGCCCCAATTGCTCCATGACAGATAATGGAAGTAGGTAGTGTTAAGCCCCGGAATCTAGCATGCAGCTGTGTAGCAGTAGGTCATGAATGACCAAAGATACATAGAATGGGGGGGTTGTTGAATCCAACTCTTCTACATGAGGGCCAAATACTACCATGGGTATTTCTTCCTGGAGATTGAGACTATCAGGGAGAGGTCCTATGCCATGGGGGAGCATGAATTGAGATACTTGAGCTTTATACGAAGGATTTTTTAAAAGTTTGACTAGAGGAACTGGGATTTTGACCTTTTCTAACTCTTTCTGGAGGTTGAATATTGCAGGGTTCTTTTTTGTAATGACCTCCTTATGCTGCTCTTTAGGGTGGACAAGTAAGTTTGAGGCTGTAGTAGAAGCTTTGTGATTTTCAGGGGGATCAGTTACTAGCTTTGCGGAGGAAGAGGCAGTGGCTTTATGGCGCACAATATCTTCTATGGGATTTTTCCCCTTGTTGAAAGAATTTGGGGGGTCTGCTCTTTTGGTGTGGATTCTTCCTCTTGCTCTTGTACTCGGGTCCTCTTTCTAGAGGATCTGAGGTCATACTTCTTATGGAGTTGCGCTTGCATAAAGTCCACAAATTGCCTGTAGTAATCATCAATATCTTGATCTTTTGGGGAAGCTTCTTTCTCTTCTAGCTCCTCCTGCAGAGTAAGCTCCCCCTCTTCATCTTCTGAGTAAGCATGGAATTTATCCTCCTAAAAATTAGGAGCTTCCTCAATTTTTCCTTCCACTTTCCCTTCTAAATATAGAGGAGGTTGGATGTGATCCTGCTGCTCCTTTCTATCCTGCTGTAATATTTGTAGAGGTGGCTTCCGGTATTGTGGATTGAAACCTCGATTAGGGGCCATCTAGCTGGGTCAAGGATAGGAATTATTAGCCTCCAACTCAAGCTTCACCAACTTGTTCGAGATGTTTTTGATCATCTTGTTCATCTCTTCGATCTTATACTTCGATGCTTCTCTTTCTTGATTAGAGGAAGAAGCCTCCTCCTTACCCATTCTCCTGGTCTCATGCTCTGTTCTTCCTTTATATTTTCCCATAGAAGCAAAGTTCACTTCTACCTATATAGCATTAATCTAGATCTGATCTAGGGATGCATATTTTCTTTCTCTCAAGATGAATCCAAACTCAGACTCAAATTCTCAAGCAAATACAACTTTGGATACTGCTTGAGGAGGCTTTATTTCAGTTGGTAGATTATTGTACAACTTATTGAATCTTTTTATAAACTAAGTTACATCTTCATTGTGTTTCTTCTTCAGGGCATTGAACTCTGTGAGGATGTAACCATGATCCCTCTTTTCTCCCAATTTTTTAGTAAAAGAATTTTCCATTTCCTCCCAAGTGATGATCGCGTTGTTAGTAAGAGATTTGAACCACTTTTAGGCTTCTCCATCCAAATACTGAATGAAAAGCCTCAGCACCACATCCAGGTGTTCCACATTGACATTTTCGGCGAAAGAACATAAGTCCTCAATATACTTCTGGGTAGAAGTATTGTCTTCCTCGGTGAACCGAGGCAAGAGATTTAGGTAGTCCTGAGGCATATCATTTAAAACTTGAGGCAAGGCCAATGGGGCTTATTTGTTAAGAAGGAAACCCGTCGCAAATATGAGGGGTGGTAGTGGTAGATTCTGGGGGGGATTCTAGTGGATTACAATAGGTATATGCTGAGAGGGGATTTGTATATTAACCTGAGATGAGTTCTAGAGTATGGTAACTTCTTTAACTTCCTCGGCCTCTGGGGTGGGACACAAAGGAGGCATAGAGGTATTTACTGATTCGACTTTGTCTTTTATCTCAGAACTGGTTAAAGCATATTTTTCTGAGGGATATTCAAGTACTCGAGTTGTAGAGCCAGGGCCATAGACTTTAGCTTTCTGAGATGAAGATGGAGAAACTTCTAACGAGAATGAGGGTAGTTCAACTTAGACAGGTTGCTTTTCTTTCTAGATTCTCTTGAATATAATTTTTTCAAGATCAGATATAGACGAGGTTCTCAACTAAGAGGTATCTGACCTTAGACCTGGCTTGGTGTAAGCCAGATGTAGCTGATTTAGATTTAGATAACAGTGGGGTCACCAAGGTGAGGGTTGTGAAAATCTCAACCCTTCGTGCTCACCTAATTGAAGGGTGAAAATAATGTTGTATTCCAGGGGAAATATTTTCATCTTCGTTCCCCGGCAAAGGCACCAAAAAGATGTTGTCACTCCTAGAGACAATCTTGAGTTGCAAGAGACCAGTGCCTAGGACATCTTAAAAGTAGGAGGTCATCTAGGTTCTCTTCATTCTCTGTGGAAGGGACCTCCTGGGTATTAATTGCATGGAATTGTTTAATCTGTGGTTCTGGATCACAAGGAGAGAAGAGTAATAACTATGAACTTTGATTGTAAGGGAAAAGGCTTACTTAGAATAGGCTTGTGGTTGTCATGAAATTGGATTTGCTGCAAATAGGGCTAGATGTGGAACCAACTAATAGTCTTTAAAGTTAATTAGGATGGAGACCATTGTTGGGGCAAAATGATTGCTTGTCATTTAATTTTTCAACTTGGGGGTTTCGTAAACTTGTGAAGCATGCGTGCACTATATGTGCTAGAAATTGTCTTTCAGGATAGATCAATCTAACTACAAAATAATGAAAACCAATTCATCTAATATATGAAATAAAATAATGAAAATGAAATTCAACTAACCTATGAAATCAAGTAACGAAAAGTAAGAAAACAAATTCAAAATAAAATATAGTGCGCGCAATCACACTTGCAGGAATTGAAATTTTAATCTAAGAAATCATTTCAAAGCATGCAAAGAAAAAAAACTAAGGTATGTTCAATCACTCCAACATCCAATATGGAATTATGATAGAATCACCCTCTTGAGATGATAAGAAACCGATTATACTTTAGTCTTTAAATCTAGGAAAGCAATTAAAGCATGCAAAAGGAAAACTCAATAATTGCATAAGTTAGGTATTCAAGTATTCAATTTAGAAATATGATAAAATAACATTCTTTAAGAACACCCACTTATACAATTGAATGAGGATATAAAAAAAAAATGTAAAAGCATGTAAAAGTAAAGCTCAATGATTGCATAGGTTGAACATTCAATCACCAAATTTGGAAGTATGAAAAGTCACCTTCTTGGCTTGATCTTTTATTCAATTATACAATGAATTGATAGTTTGATCTAAGAAATTAAATAACATAACAGGAAAGGAAATCAAATAACAAAACATAAAAGTAAATCTCAATGATTGCATAGGTTGAACATTCAATCACCCAATTTGGAAGTATTACAAGTCACCTTCTTGGCTTGATCTTTTATTCAATTATACAATGAATTGGTAGTTTGATCTAATAAAATAAATAATAGAACATGAAAAGAAACTAAACAATTGTGAGATTTATTGCCTCAAGCTTAATCCAATTGGAAAATAGATAAATATAACCTTTTGAAATGTTTTTAGAAAAGCAAAGATTACACAGTTATTCTGAAATTAATACTAAGAAAGCAAATAAACTTTAATCTATAAAAGCAAGTAAATCTCACATATTTTAGGTATATGATCTAAAAGTATGAAAGATGGTAAATCAATATGCTCCATATGTAAGCAAAACCAAGTCAAAATGAAGAAACATTCATGAGTAAGGTGCCAAAATCTAATTATGTATTCAAAGCTTGAGCATAACTCCAATTTTACACATGATTTGATAGGAGAAAGCTTCCCCTATTTATACAAAAGATGAGAACCTATCTCATTAATGAGAGTCCATGAGTCTCTCCATATATCTCTAGAGTTACAATCCAAATAGGAAGTGATAAGGCACATGTCTTCTTAGAGTTACAATACAAATAGGAAATGAGACACATATCCTTATGATCCCATGATCTTCTCCATCCAAATTCGAATTTGGCCTTAGGAGGCCACATAAGAGTTTTTTGGAAGCTTCTTTTTGACCTAGACATGGCAACAAACTCATTACACTTGTTAGGTATAAGTATGTGCATATTATTTTCTAATTTTTAACCACAAATTCACATAAAAATACTAGGAATTAATAAAGTTTGGAAAAACATAATGTAATCCAATAGTGGTAATGGTAAGGTAAATGTAATGAAATGGAGGTGGAGTGAAGGTGATAATATGGAAGTATAAGTGAAAATGTAATGGAACTAAATGACAATTTCACGGCCCAACATACCCCCCAACTGAAGCTATTGCATGTCCTCATGCAATCTATTACATTAATTCTTTTTTATCCTTGAGCTTCGGATTAACTTTGCATGATATCATTTGATAACTTCATATTTCTGCAAAGTATTTTTAGTTGAATTGCAACATGGTTGGTTCTTGTGTTTCAACCATATTTTGTTGTTGCATTCAATTTTGATCTTTTTATTTTTCATAATGATGATTTGTGTAGGTTTTAACCCTGTACAGAAATTATTTGCAAATGAATCTTAAAAACAGAAAATAAACAATAGCGAGAGCATAAAACATAAAACAGATATACACAGAGATTTTCCACTGGATCTCAAATTAGGACGACCAGCTTGATTTTTCATTATATTTCTTTTAGTGTTACAACACATATATATACATGTAGAAGCATACATAAACCCCAAACCATTAACCCTGGATTTGTACATAACCGTAGTTCCCTTGACTATATCTACAAAATACCATGGGCCAAAAGCTATCATGCCCCAAAACCACGTGCAAACCCATGCACAAAACCATGGGCGGGTCCACCCATCGAAAAATAAGGTCCAAAATTTTTTTACCGGGGCGCTGCCCCGGACCCCGAACAAGGGATGCTGCCGACCCCCCTAATGTGCTCAACACAACATACCTGGGGGGGGGGGCTATCACCCCCCCATGCATGACTAGTCATGGAAAGAATATAACACATACCCAACATTCTCCCACTTGTTGTTTTCTTTCCGCAAGGGGCCACATGAGGGTTGATTCATTAGCCCCAGCTTTGTAACACCCATTGTTTCTCTACACCAAGAGAACTTCTAAGTGCTCACAGACTTCATCAATGCTTCTACAAAATTCTTCAAAGTGTCCACCTTTACCAGCAACACCCTTTTAGCCTTAACCATATATCTCACAAAGTGATATTGAACATCAATGTGCTTTGTCTTTGAATGATAAGCAGGGTTCTTAGCCAAGAAAATTTCACTTTGGCTATCATAGTCTATCCTAATAGCTTGTTACACCAACCCCATACTTGAACACAATCTCTACAACCAAACTGCTTCCTTGCTTGCATGAGTGGTTGCCATGTATTTTGCCTCTGTAGTTGAAAGAGCCACTACAGACTTTTTTTTACTCATCCAACTGACTGCACCTCCAAATAGGCTAAACACATACCCACCTGTAGATCTTCTTTGGTCTAGATCTCCAGCCCATTCTGCATTAACAAAACCACGAATGTCCAACACTCTTTCCAATCTTGGTCTTCCATGGTAGCACAAGCCATAATCACTAGTGCCACACAAATATTTGAAAACCCGATTCACTGTTGTCGAATGCTCCTTCCATAGGTTTTACATAAAACTGCTCAATACTCCCACTGCATGTGCAATGTTTGTGTTATGCCTCCGTAGTTTGCAATATTGGCAAGAACAAATGTTGCAGAGCCTACATCAAAACCAATTTGGAATCCTAGGATCTAGCCCTCCTGGATTCAGAGAGGGATATCTCTATATAAGCGTTTTAAAAGATATGATCTTTAAGGATTATGGTATGATATTAGGCTAGTTATAAAGCACAAGAGTTTATGTTTGTTTTGGTTAGGTGAATATCATTAAAATGAAGGAAGTCTGTTAAGGTCTGTGGAGGCGGCGTAGTGGTAAGGTCGCTCTCGTAAAGACGGACAGGTCCTGTGCTCAATCCTGAGAGAGGGCGTGGCTCGCCGCGAGAGAATAACCGTTCCGGGCCAAGCCCACGACCTTTTCCCGTTGGTCAGCTGGGAGAAAATTTGCAAGCCTTTGATGGAAGGAGGCCTTAACTTCAAAGATTTTGGCTTCCAAAATATTGCCATGGAGGCCAAGCTCTTCTGGCGAATCATCGCTCCGCATCCAGGCTGGGCGCAAAGAGCTCTTTGGAGGAAATACCTCACGGGGAAAAGGATAAGATCATTGGATACTTCTCTTCCCACGACAGGAACGCATCTGGTTAAACGCTGTCATAAGGCAGTCTCTCTTATCAAAGATCGTGTGTTCTGGATACCAGGCAATGGTAAGGACATCAAGATCTGGGACGACAGCATCATGCTGCATCCTCCCATAGCATCGCACAGCTCCCTCCACGCGCTGTGACATTGGTTGGATAATGCAGGGTATGTTACCCTTTGGGATATTTCACAGTGTTCAGGCAGCTTCTAGCAGCGATGGAGCCTTCCTCCCATACCTCCAGAGCTATCGCAGGCCAGTCAGCTCCTTATATCATTGTTAAATGACAAAGCGCCTCTACGCATAGGCAAAAAAGATGCTCGGGGATGGGGAGCCGCCCCAGGTGTGTATTCAGTAGCGCAGGGGTACAAGTGTCTTCAGGAACGCCCCTATGTCGCCCCCGACCCTGCTGTATGGAAGGGGCTGTGGAAATACAAGTCTCTGCCAAAGGTCGACATTTTCTGTTGGCTACTTTGCCACAGAGGAATCTTAACAGAGGACCAACTGAAGAAAAAAGGCTTTCAAGGTCCATCTAGATGCCATCTATGCTGCGAAAATGAAGAGAGTGCTCAGCACATCATTTTGGACTGTAATTTTTCAAGAGAAATCTGGCAGACCCTCTTGAACTATTGGAAAACAGAGTTCACTCTTCCTGTGCATATTTCTGACATATTTGCTAACTGGCAGATTTGCTATCCAGGAACTCTTCCAAAAAACGAAAGTTTCAAAGCAGTGTGGTTCACCTTGCCAAAATTCATATGCTGGCAAATCTGGCTTGAGCGTAACAGAAGAGTGTTTAGGGATGAAAAATTAAAACCTCAGCTCATCACCATCAAAGTCAAAAGCCTCTGGAAAGAAAATTTGGGTGAGCACTTATCGGAAGTGAACTTAAAACAAACGGATCTATATTGGGGTGGTTCGTTGGGCCTTCAATTCTCTGGCGAAACAAGGCAGCATAAGAGCATAAAAGAGTGGAAATTCAGAGGGAAAGAGCATGAACTTTCAGACTTGCTCACCAGACAAGCCAGATTCTGTTTATTCTTCGATGGGGCTGCGAAAGGAAATCCCGGTTTGGCTGGGGCAGGAGGAATTATAAAGAACAAGGAGGGCATTACTGTGACCAAGTATGCCTGGGGTCTTGGGCATTCCACCAGCATCCAAGCTGAAGCCTTGGCACTGCTGCAGGGTCTTAAGCAAGCAAAGGCCATCGACACTTCAGATTTAAGCGTTATAGGAGATTCTCAGTCTATCATCAAAATTTTAGTGGAGGATTCCTCTCCTGCAGATCTTAGATTGGCTAGAGTGATCTTAAGAATTAGAAACATGGTGAAATCTTTTCGAACTGCAAGCTTCCTCCATGTATTACGAGAAAACAATAAAGATGCAGATTTGGAAGCCAACAGGGCGGTGTCCCTTCCAGAAGGCTCCCTTCTGGTAGACGAAACTGAGGAGTGGGACTCTATTCCATAAATCTGCAATGTTTTTCTGCATCATTTTTCATCAGTTTGTGTGTTTATATAAGCTAGGAAAAATAACGAAGATAGACTCTCTAGCCTCGTGTAAAAATTGTGGATTCCCAAAACTTGGGGCCTACGATCAGACTATGGAAGAAAGACTAAGGGCTAGGCCCAACATATTGTAACCAATGAAGGCATTTGGCCACTTTTTAATACAAACTCATACCCATTCTTGTAAAAAAAAAAATGAAGGAAGTTTGTTGAGGGGTGAAGGTGTAAGTAGGTTGAAAATGGTTCAACTGATAGGATAAGTAGGAAACGGTATCAATCCATTGGGCTATGGAGTCACAAAAGGATTTAATTGCACAACAAGTTTCAAGAGTGGTCTATGGGACAAGTCATCTATGTCAACAAATCTCTTTAAGTTGATTTATGGTATGAAACATTAAGAAGTGGTGAAAGAAGCAAACATATCAGAAAGCAAAAAGCAGCTTAATATCAAGTAAGGAATTTTAACCTAGCCTGCTTTCAACATACTCAAAGGAAAACAAAGAATAACTTAAGATCAAATAAGGACTTTAACCTAGTCGGCTTTCAGCATATTCTCAAAAGAAAACATTCAAGATAAACAAAGGATAGCTTAAGATCAAATACGGAATTTTAACCTAGACTGCTTTCAGCATATTCAAAGGAAAAACATTCAAGATGAACATAAAAAGTATTCTAAGATCAGGTAAGGACTTTTAACCCAACCTGCTTTCAACATACTTTCAAGGGATCTTTTCAAAGCAACTGTTGGAGAAGAAACTAGAGGACAAGGCTAACCATAAACTTCTCTAATTCAACTTTAGTTAGCAAACTTTGGAAGAACATTCATGGACAGAATCTCAAGTTTTACTCAGCAAGACATGGGCTCACCAACATTCCTTGACTGATCACAGTCTATTGAATTATCCTCGAATACACAATTAGCAAAAAACATAAAGATAAAGATTTATCAGTGAGATTTAGGGTACTTAACAGTAAATACTAATCTATATTTTTTGATCCTTATCAGAGAAAATGGACAGTATGAAAAACATGAGAAAAATAACAATTTATAGTAAGAAAAAAATCACCATTAACATAGACCAGGATCTCATAAATTAGCTTGTATATTTGATGTTCAAACCGGTTACAATCTTCAAGTCCAGTGGGTCTTTACAACTTCAAACTTATCATCTCAGCTTATCTTTCTTCTATTACAAAACAGAGCTTCAGCAGCCTCAAAGCTATTTACATTTAACAAGTATGCAACCAACAACAATACTGTCTTCTAGAGAAGTATTTATAGAATAATGAGGAGGCGGAGTGAAAGAAAGGTCTATTTGTTCAATTAATACAGAGTAAGTGCTTCTCGGTCTTTGAAGGGCCAAATGGAGAAGTTTTCAAATGTTTTAACTCTTCCAATTGATTATTACATTAAATTTCATCAACTTTAGTCACTTTTGTTGACTTTGGAGGCTTTTGGTAGGCTAGAAATAAATTTTGAGCTGTCTTTGGCAAATATCTCTGATTGTGCATTCAATTTGTATTCCTTTTAGGTGAAATAGCTGGTAGGTGGCATTTTTGGTCTTCAAAGAAGTAAAGGCTTTTGATATTTAGCATTTAAAGCCTTTCTTCTACTGATATGTCTGCTTTATCATTTTTAAACCCTGATTAGGCCTTAATATTGCTGTTGGGCCTTTATAATCATCTTTGAGCTTTAAGCTTTATTTGTTGACTGTTTTAACCTTTTAAACATGTTTCTTTGGTCTTCAGCCTTTATTTTTTCGCTTAATTTCTTTTCGGGCTTTCTGTCTTTAATCCACTGTATTAACCTTTAACCCCTTCATCTTAACTGTGATTTATCCAATAAATTGTAGGATAAAGCCTTTAATCTTCAACTTTATTGCATAATCCTTTATCTTTAAACTTCATCTTCACTGTTCTTTCTCTTTTGTTATGAATAGGTATCTTGGCACACTGAGGGCTTAATTTGTTTTACCAGTTTTAATGGAGCACTGATAAACACTCATAAACCCTATGAATCTCCTTTTGCACTCTTTAAACCCCAAGTATTTTCATCCCGAGGGGTTTTCCGCTACTAGTCTAGCTGTGGAGGACTTTTTAATGTTTAAGCCGCCTTTAAAGACCTGCAACATAAACAAATAATTAAATAAAACCCTGCGTTTTAGTGGCTGACTGCTTTGGAGGCTTGGCGGAGGGTGAAAGGAGAAGTGAGGAGGGGAAAATGCAGGCGGAGGAGGTTCTGCGGAAAAAACTTGCGAAAACAGGTCTAAATTTGAATTTGGAGCGAAATGATGGAAAGAGGTTTTGCGAAAATCGTCTGCGGTTTTCGCACGGTGATTGAGTGGTAAGTGGTTTAGTCTGGAGAGAAAGTGATCGAATAAAAACGGGACGTGTGGCTTTTACAAAACCAGCGGTGTCACATGGATTTTGATTGTTAAACTGTGGTAGAAAAATTTGCGCGAAACACAACATAGGCCGTTGGATCAAGCAGAGCAGATCCAACGATGGAGGGATGAGTGCGATGGAGAAAGGTGCTCGAGCGTGGAATTAGGTGGGAGCCAGGTGACAAGCACTGATTGGATGGGCGTTTGAATAGTGGGAGGTGGGTCCGGAGGGGTGTTGGGTTTGATCGGGGCTATTGGATCATAAAGATCAACGGTGAGATTTGATGTGGAGGGTAGATGGAAAGATATGGGTCAGGTGATAAAAGGATAGGGGGGGAAGTATAATGACCGTTGATCTTTATAGATCGACAGTCAAGATTGTTTCGTGGAGTGATAAGGTGGGGAGAAAAGGAAATAAAGAAATGCGGGCTTTTAATGGAAATGTCGATGTGATGGGCACTTAAACGTAGGCGCTGGGGCATGGTCCCGTGGAGGAATATGTGACCAGGGGCCAGGGAAAAAGGGGCCAATCGCATCGGCAGGGGAAGGGGAAGTAATGCGACGGAAAATGTAATAGCGCCGATGTGATGGGGCTAAGGGCTTGGTCGTGGGCGCAAGGTCTTATGACAGAGGAGGACCTAGGATTTTAATCTCTTGGGGGCTTAAATCCTGTGTTATAAGAAAGGGCACATTTAAGCCAAAAGAGGGGTTTTTTTAGTGTTTTTTGAGGTTCCGAATGAAGTAAAAGGATTTTTAAAACAAAATAAGAAAAGGTTAAGTGGTTTTAAAGGGATTTTCGAGGAAAATAAAGATAAATGAGAGAGGAAAGGATAATTTTTAGAAGGAAAATAAATGATATGGGGGCATTGTATGAAGATGAAATGGGGGAATGAAATGATGAAAATGGAGCCTTTTTAGGAGACAATTTTCTTTGGAAACAACAGGCTAAGGAACATCACTGTTAAGGAACATCAGGCTAAGGAACAACACTGTTAAGGAACAACAGGCTAAGGAACAACACTGTTAAGGAGCAACACTGTTAAGGAACATCACTTTTAAGGAACAACACTGTTTAAGGAACATCAGGCTAAGGAAAAACACTATTAAGGAACAACAGGCTTCAAGAAGTCACAAATTTTGCATGATATTTGTTTCTTGAAGACCAAAGACCCGTTTTAGCCATCAATTGCAGTGACAAAATTTACTGATGGCTAACAGTGACTCCACTTGGGGATGGTAGCTCCTTGGAGATGTCAAGAACTTCATAATTTTATCTCTGAGATGTAGACCTGTGCCTTATCCATTGACACCCTACTTCTTCTTTGATCATGCTTCTTTAAAAGATGATCAGAACTTACACCAAACAAAATTATTTCTTAAACAACTACCTACGTAGCCTACTTCCTAACATTTTTTCTTCATAAGGTGCATTTAGACTTGCAGACCTTAAACATCAACATTTTATTCTTTTGAAAACAGGAAAAACTAATCTAAATCTACTCTTGTTCCTTCCATGAGTTCAAATTAAACTATTGAACTCATAAATTCTCTACCTAAGCTACTATATCCCATGATTAGACTGTCTGGTAGATTTTATTCACTATTTTCTAAAATATAAATTGAAATACAGTCAAACTAGGATTAAGCAGTCTGATTTGTTGTGGGACTATGGCACAAAAACAAGCTGCACATAGACTAAAATTTGCAGAAAATAAAAACAAAGATTTGAAGGCTTAAGATCTGAAAAATAAAAGACATCCTTCACTCTTTCTTTAGCTCTGATTTTGATCCTTTTAGAGTTGTTCTCTTATCTCTTGGTTCAGATTTGGAGCATATTAGAACCAATTATTCATCAAACTTACAGGTTCATGATTTAAGCTTGTTTGAACCACTGTTGTTCTATCCTAATCTATTCTACTGATAAGCCAAGATTAAGTAGTTTGGAAAATCTTCTTCACTAACCTATCAGCAGAAAATTGAAATCTATTTTAGTCATGATTAGGTTGTATGACTAAAATAACAGTGCTGTTGTTTAGTAGTGGCATTTAAGCTTGCACACTTTCAGATTTTTCCTTTCTTTTTTGGTATGGGGCTATACCTTTCTTCTTTTATTGCCGCCCTCTTTTCTCTTTTCTACTATTTTTGTGTTTTTTTCTTTTTTCAAATTCAAAAGCTTGTGTTAAAAAAAAAACCTCTTAAAGAAAAATATGAGTTAACAAAAATAATGTTTGAGCATCCTGCCATTGCCAGGACCTCCAAAGTATTCAGCTAGAAAGAATGCATTGTTTCCAATAGTAGATTGGATAAGATAAGGGCCTTGCCATAAGTTATCAAATTTTCCATGTTTGCCCTTATCTTCTCTTCTTGAATCCCATTTCAAAACTTTATCACCAATCTTGAAATCACTTGCCTTGGTTCTTTTTTCAAACAGCTTCTTGATGTTTTCTTGTAGTTGTTGTGCTCTAATATATACTTCTTCCTTGGTTTGTTGTAGATGTATAGTCTGGTTTATTCTTCTGGTCATATCATCATCTTCATACTGTACTTCTTGGATCAGCTTCATGACTGGCACTCCTAAAATAGTTGGAAATATTGCATCAATTCCATAAATTAGTTGGTAAGGAGACATCCCAATTGACTTTTTTATTGTCAATCTATCTGCCCATAATGCATTTAATATCTTACTGTGCCATGAATTTTTGTTACCTTCCAGCAACTTCTTGATTATGTTGACCAAGCTTTTATTTGAGGATTCTGCCAACCCATTACCTTGTGGGTAATAAGCTGTGGAATGACCCAATATAATCTGATACTTATGACAGAATTCTACCATCTTTTTAAACCCAAATGAAGTATCATTATCAGTTATGATATTCCTAGGACATCCAAATCTAGACAGTAAATGGTTTTCAAGGAATGAAATGATAACAAAGTCTGTGGCATTCCTAGAGGGGATGGTTTCTATCCATTTAGTAAAACAATTTGCTGCTGTGAAGATCCATCTATGTTGGGCAGATGAGGGAGGATGGATTTCCCCAATGAAGTCTAAACCCCACTGCTGAAAAGGAGCTTCAACAGTGATTCATTGCAAAAGGTAAGAGAAGCAATTTTATTTTTCCTTCAAAAATTTGGCATTTGTGATAGGCAGTAATCATCTTATGAACATCTTGAAAGAGGGTGGGCTAGTAATAGTCATCTCTAAGGATTTTGTTAGCAGTTGATTTCCAGTAGAGGTGTCCTCCACATTCTCCTTCACGAAACTCGTGCTTGATATTATCTGCATCATTCTCAGGCAAACATTTAAGCAATAATCCACTAGCATTTTTCCAATATAAACATTCATTTAAAATGCAGTAATTTACAACTTTAAACTTTAAGAATCTTGCCTTAGTTTTAGGCAAACCAGGAGGGACATTTAGATTGAGAAAAATATACAAAATGTTAGCATACCAAGATGAATTCAGGAAATGATCTTCAATAATTGGAGTTGAAAACTCCTCTTGTTCATCTAATTCATTAAACATGTTTATATCAAGAGCTTGAAAGTTAGATTCAACCATAAGTTTTGCTAGACCTTGACTTTTTATGAGCTTAGTGGGTTTGATTTTCAAATCATATTCTAAAATTACAGCAATCCACTTTCCTCTTTTGCCATCTGGATCTTGGGTCAATATGTCTTTTACAACTGAATGAGGCACAAATGCTATAATGTGGAAATGTAAAATATAAACTCTGAAGTCTTTTAAGGCTTTGACCAAGGAAAATGCTTGTTTTTCCATTATATTGTACTTTAGAGGTGCATCTCTTAATGCCTTGTTGAAAAATACAATTGGTTGATCTTGTCCATTCAAGTTTTTCTATAATAGGACAACAACTACCGTGTGTTCTAATGCAAATGAAAAAATGGAGAAATCCTTTGAAAAATCAGGACTGATAAGAACTGGTGTTTTGGTGAGTACTTGTTTTAATAGTTCAAATGATTTCTTTGCTTTTAAGGTCCATTTAACTCCTTCCTCTTTTTTAAGCATATTTTTTATGTTTCTAAGAAGTTCAGCTAGATTGGGTATGAACCTTCTCAATAAATTTATCTTTCCAACGAAAGATTGAAATTCCTTGATGTTTCTAGGATGGCTGATTTGCAATATACCATCAATCATTTTTGGGTCTATCCTTATTCCCTCTTTTGATATGATATTTCCAAGAATTTTATCTTCTTGGAGACCAAACAATGTTTTCTTTGGATTTAAGGACAGTCCAAATTTTCTGCATTTTTCAAAGACTTTTCTCAAGTGTATTAGGTGTTCTTCATCTGTTTTAAAATAGATAGTGATGTCATCTAAGTAAATCACTATGAAGTAACCTATTTCTTCTAAAAATGCAATATCCATGGCTCTCTGAAATGTGGCACCAGCATTCATTAAACCAAAAGGAATTTTCAAATACATGAAAGTACCCTAAGGTGTAGTAAAGGCTGTTTTAAGTTGATCATAAGGATGTACCAATATTTTATTGTAACCTGAGAAGCCTAGCAAAGAAATTCTTCTAGAACCAACTACCCTCTATAAGATATGATCCATTTTGGGTAAGGGATAATTGTCCTTTAATGAGGCTTTATTTAAGTTTCTAAAATCAATGCAAAGCCTTATTTCTCTTGTTTTCTTCCTAACTGATACAGGATTAGACACCCACTCTGAGTATCTAACAGGGACTATAATTCCAACATCATACATTTTTCTAATTTCTTTCTCTACCAGAGGTAATTGAATAGGGTTAATTCTGCGCAATTTTTGTTTAAAAGGTTTTTGGTTCTCTTTTAGGGGTATCTTATGCTGGATTATTTTTGTATCATATGATTTCAGATCTTCATAACTCCATGCAAACACATCAGAAAATTATTTAAAAAGCTCAATATATTTCAGTTTAATGTGAGCTGGCAGTCTTTTGGACAATTTAATCATTTTGGGATTTTCCTCACTGCCTATGTTGCATTCTTCCACTTCAGTTTCAATAGGTTCCAGTTTGGCTTTTTGGCAGCATCATTCAAGTCAAACAATTCTTCTAATGTGATCAGTCCTCTTGGCAAGCTGTGATCTTTAGATTGTAGCATTTCTAAGTCTCCATCTTCCAAATCCATGCTATTTTCTGTCATATGTTTGGGTTCATTAGTTAACAGATTTATTTCAGCAATCTCTGGAGACTTTTCTTCTTCAGTAGGTGGGTTTTCTTCAGTAGGACAGTCTTCATCATACTCTGAATCTGAGTTTGGTGTTTCAAATTCATTTTTGGACTGTAGGAAGTCTTCTATTTGTTTATCTCCATCAAACACTTGCCAATATTTTTCATTATCTGGGACAGCTGGTCTATATTTGACTTAGGTGGTGCATTTCTTGCTTTCATAAGGTGTAAGACAAGTTCTAGAAGCAAAGGCTAACCCATTGGCAAGGACATTTTGGTTTCTTGGGACAAAAATAAGTTGGAATTCATCAAATGTTTTTAACAAGTCCATGGCATCATCTCTATAGGCTCTAAGTCTGGGATGTTTAGCATTGTATTCCCCATTTACTTGCCTTATTATCAATTCTGAATCTCCATTAACTTATATCCTCTTGGCCCCTAATTTTTTCAATAAATGCAGGCTTAAAAGGAAAGCTTCATACTCAGCTATGTTGTTTGTACATTGAAAGTTTAATCTATAGGAATGCCCCTTAGCATGATTGTTTTCAGTGTTGTGTAACCACATGCCTTCTTCTGCACCAGTTTTAGAGTAAGATCCATCAAAACTCATGCTCCAAAGAGGACTATTTTCAGATTTATTATTTATTTAATTACTATCCTCTCTGTCTTCTTCATCATTTTGTTATGTACAAGGGTCTGCACTACATTTTTCTGTGGTTTGTTCCTCAAATATTTTCAATGTTTTGAGGTTTTATTCTTTGATTTCCATGATCTGCACTATATACATGACTGTTTTGGACCTTAAGACCTGTGATCTGTTTTCTGTAATCTTCTGAATTAGAAAAATTCCTTTTAGCTTCCTCCTTAGTTTCCTCTTCATCATTTGCTGCCACTATGTTTGGATGTGTAGTGACCACTACATTCGATGATGTTTCGTTGACTAACTCTTGCTCATTAGGAATATCATCATTGTAAAGAATGAATGAGTCAAGGTCTATGTGTATGGAATAGAGAGGAGATTTTTCTGGTCTTTCTTGGTTACTCACCATATATTTCATGTGTTTTTACCTATAGAGTCTTCTAGGTTGACTGAAGACAGGGATGGTGGCATAAGTCATATCCATCTACATAGTGCCTTGCAACTTAGCCCCCCATGATCTTGAAAGAAGCATGCAATATTTGGGGGGTATATCAGCCACTACAATGTCCATCACTAAGCTCTTGGCTGGTATTTGGGATAAGTTAACACATAAATACTTTATTAGTCCTAAGCATCTCACCCTACTTGAATCAAAAGAATATAAATATTTGTATGGTCTAGTCACCTCTAAGCCTAATATTTCCATTATTAGCTTGGGCATGAGGTTGTGTGATGCTCCTGAATCAAGCATGGAATTATGCAAAATATTATCATGGATGCTCAAACTAATTTAAAATGGAGGGGTAGTTCCTTCCTGAAATTTTGCTTCAATTTTAGGACCAAACAGAAGCTCTGGTGTACCATCATTCAAGTTCACAGTGTCATGAATGTCTTCTATGTTCAAAGCTTTCAAAATTTGACCTCTATATACATTTTGAGTGACTAATTCGGTGAGTGGGACAGAGATTTTGATTTTCAAAATTTCGTTCTCTAAGCTAAAGGGAATCTGATTTTTTAAAATGTTTGATTCAACCTTGTTAGTCACTCCTTGTTTAGCAAAATCAACTTGTTGATTTCTACTATTTACAGCAGTCAGAATGGTTTTTTCAGGAGCATTAGCTGAGATTCTAGTGCTGCTTGGGTTAACACTCTATTCTTCATTGACTTGGGTGTGTTTCCCTTTGTTTAAATCAAAACTTACAGCCACTGTTTTATGATTTTCAGCTGTCTTTTTGGAAGCATTTTCAGGGTTGTTTTTGGAAAATTTATCAAAGGTTTTGTTCTCTTGATTCTTTTTACTTCTTAGGTCATATTTTCTAGGTGATCCTATGATGGCATTTTCAGAGTATTGTTCATAATAATAAGTTTATGTTCTTTTATCATCATAGGGTGTATATAGACCTTGTTTTCTTTCATGGAGGAAATCAGAATCCTCATTGCTTACTCCTAGCATGTTTATATTGTCATCCTTTGTTTGTTAATTTGTCTCTTCATCCTAATTAACATAATTTTATTGGAAAGGAGGTTTAATTTGTTGATCATCCTCGCTTTGTCTATTCTGAGGTTGATTTCTCCTAAAGTTCTGATTCTGATTTTGAGACTGATTTCTGTTTTGGGGAGCTAATTGATTTTCTCTAGATTGTGCTCTCTAAAATATGCTCATCCTCTTCATCATCTCCTCCATCATCCTTTCCATTTTTGAGCTAGATGTGGAAGGTGCAGTCTCCTCCCTAAATGATGCCTTCTTTTCATTCCTCATCCTAGCTCTTTTCTCAATCAGATTTACTTCCACAGCAAGAGCTCCCTTCTGCATGTCTTCCAAAGTTAAGGGATCTCTTTCTCTTAACTGATAGGCCATTTCAGGATCAGAGGGAAAGTTTTATTACTTTTGACCAGAGGCAGTAAATCACATCGTGCAGGGTTGAATTCAAATAGTGGAGGTTTCATCGCGTAGCGAAAAGGTGGTATGGGAGGTTATCATGTCGCGAAAAGTAGATTGGTGGTTTTAGGATGGGGGATGCGATAAGATGTGGGACTGCTGCGTGGAAAGGGATCGGGGGTGTGAAACCACCCATTCCCCCCCCCCCCCTTGGCTTTAAACATTAGACTATCGGGGTGCGAAAAGGTCTATTAGGCATTAGATCTAATGAATGGCGATCATACTGATGGAAGAATTAGGGGGTTTTGATAGGTGGGACCTGGGGATATTTTATGTGGAGGGGTATAATATATATGCAAAGGTTCAATAATATATGTGGGTTGGGATTATATGAAGGGCTTAAAATGATATAAAGGGGGTTTTTAATATGAATATGGGTCATGAGATTAATATTAAAGCAGAGAATTAATATAAAATGTATAAAATATAGGCTATGATAAAATAAAATGTGGTCGGGATATATATATGCGGGATGTTAGAAATACACTAGAAATAGGTTTTAAAATGATATCGGGGAGGGGTATTTGCAGTGGGGACCGATATATTTTAAACATTTAAAACTTTGGATAAATGGGTTTTGCATGTTTTTAAATGAAAATGCAAAGTTAGTAAAGGCGAGGTGAATTTTCAAAGGGAAATGGGTTTTTAACTAGGGAAAGGGGTTTGTAGGAAGGTAAAATGAGTTTTTATAGGAAGGGAAAAGGGTTAGAATAAGGGGAAAGGGGTATTTTACAAGGGGAAATGACTTACAAGAGTGGAAATATGATTTTAGCAAGGGAAAGGGTATTTAGGAGGACATTATTGATATGAGATGAACCAATTGATGTTTTCCATGACTTGTAAGAATCTTCTTCCTATCCTTTATTTACCCTAACTTACTTCTAACCTTATAACTTGCAATGGCTCAGATTAAACTGATGAGATCATTTTTATTCTCTACCTAACTACTGATCTGCCAAGATTAAATGGTTTGGCTAGATCTTTATTCACTAACTATCATGACATGAAATTTAAAAGAATGAATGAATCAAGGTTAAATTGTATGATCGTCATGAATTGTGGAATTTTGGACAAGCTGCACACAATTTTATTTGCAAAGGTAAACTAAACTAAGAGTAGTGGAATTTGAATGTGCAACACTTTCAGGATCTATTTTTGTTTCTTATTGTTGGGTTCATACTTTATATTCTCTTTTGATCTTCTTTTCTTTTGGTCCCTTGATTTTTCTTTTAGGACACACCCTCTTTTCATTTTTTAATATGGGAAAACATTTGTAGAAAGAAAAGGTATGTACAATATTATAATACTTAACATAGTCAATTCAAAATTATGATCCCTATTATTATAGGACCCTAATAGTGGCTCCACTTGGGGATGACATCTCTTGGTGAGATGTCAAGAACTTTATGACCATTGGCCTTGGAACTTTGACTTTGATTGCCTTGAAACTGCTTTCTGTGATCTCCTATATTCAAACATATGATGTTATATCTTACAAAGCTTGGGGCATTCTCTTCGGGGTTCAACTTTATAATATAATCATCCAATCCAATATAAAATTTGCAATGGTATTTACAATGAAAAAATTAAAACAAATGAACTAATGGTTAATCTGGAGAAAAGTAGTGCTTCAACATTCTACCATTGACTAGTCCACCTAGTAGATATGTTCCATCTAACTCTTTCAAGAAAAATGCATTATTGCCTCTATAACCATAAATGATGTATGGGGCCTTCTAGAGAAAGTAATATTTGCCATGTTTTCCCTTTTCTTCTCTTCTGGAATCCCATTTGAGCACTTGATCACCTATGAAAAAATCATATGATTTAGTTTTCTTATCAAATATCTTTTTGATTTTGTCTTGAATTACTTGTGATTTGATATAAATTTCTTCCTTGGTTTGCTACAAATGAATTGTTTGATTTATCTTACTTTGGATGTCATTTGGTTCTACTTGCAGCTCTTGATTCATTTTCATCACTGGCTCTCCCAATGAGGATGGAAAAAAATCATCCATCATGTTGTCACTCCTAGAGACAGTCTTGAGTTGCAGGAGACCAGTGCCTAGGACATCTTAAAAGTAGGAGGTCATCTAGGTTTTCTTCATGCTCTGTCGCAGGGACCTCCTGGGTATTAATTAGATGGAATTGTTTGATCTTTGGTTCTGTATCACAAGGAGAGTAGAGTAATAACTGTGAAATTTGATTGTAAGGAAAAAGGCTTACTCATAATGGGCCTGTGGCTGTCATGAAATTGGATTTGCTGCAAATAGGGCCGGATGTGGAACCAACGAACGGTCTTTAAAGTTAATTAGGATGGATACCATGAATAATTATGATGGTAAGTCAGAGTGAGGCAGGCTTATAAAGGTATAAGAATCCACCCTTCAGAGACTTAAGAAGAAAGTGGTTGAGATAAGAATTTTGGAACAGAGATCATGCATCGAGCCTAATTAAGGTAGTATTATAGACTATTGTACGACTATCATTCAAGATAAATTCATAAATAACCTATAGACCACCCTCATTCTGAAAGCATGATAACAGGAAGGAAAATATGATGGCACAAAAGAATAAATGAAACCAAACACAACATAGACATAAATATTGTTCATAATTTCAGTAGGAATCCATTCTTGCAACAAACATTCGTTATATTATTTCTTCAAAACGGCTCTTCAGATATACATAAAGAATATCTCAAAACTAAAAAATGTGTTACGCAGACTATACACTTCAAAATTCCAGAGAATTCAGAACCTTTACTTTGTCTATTAGTTGGCCTTTTATATTTGTTACAGGGGCAGCGTGGCCAGATATTTCTTCCAACAAAATATTCCCTGCTGATCTTTACAGTTTCCCATCTAAATAAAAAAATGATGCGACGTAACGACATTGCATCCGAATCAGTATTTTCCGACATATACTATAAAAAAAACATAAAATGCAGATAGTGCGTCAGGTGAAATCGAGATTTCACCTGATTTTACATTACATGGAAATTGAAAATAAAAAATAAAAACAAAGGCCGTGTGGGCCTGATCATGATGTCCATTAGTTGGTACGATGATGAGTGCTTGAGCCTCTTGAGTGGCGTGATCGGACTGAAGACGTCGAGTAGCCATGCTGATGAGGCGGCGGGGGTGGCAGTCGCTGTGAAGTAGAGGAAACTAGAGGATTCATGTATTCATAGCACGTTTGCCATATAATTGCTCCGAGTAGCTGTGTTGTGGTGTAGGACCTAACAGATGAACTCGAGGGCGAAAATACTCATGGACGGGAACACTGGAAGGTGATAAGGAGGTACTTCAGCACCGTAGACCTTGATCTCAGTGTGGTCTTCGAATAGGTACCAATCACCTGTGCAATCCGTTTCACTAAACTAGAGCCAATCCATTTGCTTAGGAAAGATTTTTGGCGAGGAACTATAGTATATGATAACATAGGCTATGGGCATGAAATCGATAATGAATTTCGCATACCCCTTCCCCTCTGGATGCTGGCAAACTTCTAGAGGCCACTCGAAAAAATATTTGGGCTTGGCGTTTCTCCTGGAGAACCTATTCAGGCATAGACCTTCAAACTTATCTGCATGCTCGAATAGGAATAAGTAGAAAAAAAGGGAGCAATATTTGAAAGAATATAAGCAAGGCATTTCTTGGAATTGGGGTTTGATAGATAAGGCCAGAAAGGTGGGGATATCCAAGAGGATCTCAACCTGCATCATGAGCCATAGAAACCCTAAACCTACCTTAGTCACCATCTTGGCATCTTCAAACCCTAGCATTCCCGATATGACCGCTAAAATAGGTTGTATGGTGTTATGAAATGATGACAATGAAATAGACTCTGTGTGAGGGAAAGCTAATAGGCGTGAGTCAAAGATGAGATGGAGGAAACCACTCTGTTTTTCCAAGGGCTTGTTCAAGAAATGGCAAGAGAGAGTGACTTCGATGAACTTGACACAGTCCTGGGCAGGAGGAAAACATATGGCCTTTCTGATAATTTAGGGAGTAATCTCAAGAATCTTGGTCCCACGAGCGGAAAGGAAGATGTCCTTGTGCTCGATGTAAGCTTCTCCAAGCCAGACGATAAACTCTGGGAATGGATGTGTCATCGGGACAATTTGAAAATAAAGACCTAACTCAATGACCCTAAATATATCTTCGTCCCTTCGCTGAAAGTCGAAGAGCTCGCCTCTGGTGTGGGCTACATTGAAGGGATAGACCGGGTCAAAGAGTTGGGCATGAGCATCAGTGAGGGGTTCAGGTCCAAGAGAAACCCTGACCTCGTGAGCTTGAGGGGTTTCGGGTGCGGAGCATTTCATTTTTTCCATGATAATTTGAATAAACAGTAAAATGGAAAAATGAAAGGGACATGACCAAATACTTGAAATAGCAGTGAGGTAGCAAGGGAAAGCAACACAAGAGTGAAGAGCAGCCAATACTTGAGTTTTTACATGCCTGACATAGTGAATTACTGGTATATAGCCAGTAAAATCACACAGTCGAGAGTGAAACTCACTACGGAAACAGGGTTTTACAGATTTATATGGTGATGCAACACATGGAGGGATGGCTACATGTGGACACCGATAGTGGGACACGTGGGACATGTTGGTTGGCTGAAAATGGTTCGGTAGGCGGGGGCCACATGGTAGGCAAGACTGTACCGACCTTCGTACCCCCTACCAAACTTACCTTACCATAGAACATACCTGCGCCAGCAATTTAACTTAGTGGGCCCCTTTGACCTTCGACGAGGTGGATGGAGGCCTCCGTCACTTTCCCTACCCCCCACAGAAGCGTTGTGATTAGCTACAGGGAGGGATGATGTCACCTCCTCCGGCGAGTCAACTTCAGCCACCTTTGCTCCCAGTTTATGGCGATGGAACGACCATCCTCTAATCTTCGCTATGTCGCAAGTGTTTGGTGAGTGGCTTTGCCACTATCTTGTGCGCGCGATGTCTTTGAGGGAGGAGTAATCAACGTCGGCATCCCATATGCTCACCTGATCGAGACACTTGTGTTTTCAAGCTCCTTTAATAACTTTGTTGTTCCCCATCTTTTGAACCTACATTTTTCTTTTGCTTCGCACAACTGCTCCTTTTCTTTTATTGGTGACAACACAAGCCAACATTGGCTCCACTTGGGGACGGCACACTCGTTCTCGAGGGTGTTGAGAACTTTTCAAACTGCCTACTTCTATACTTGTTATTACACTCATGGAAATCTAAAAACTTCAAGTACTTCTAGAGAAGAGAAAAATGTAAATGTATGGAAAATAAAAGATGATATATGTACAGTGTGAAGGATATATAAAATGGGCCCTTGTGGCCACAGCTAGTACTAAAAGTAGGGCTTGAGAAATTTCCTGTTCACGGGCATTTCAATAAGGTCCCCTTCCAAATTTTCAAATATGAAGGTGTTTTTGCTCTTGGCTTCTACCACCTTGAAAGGTCTGAACCAGAGTGGATTGAACTTTCTATGTTTACCTTTGTCCTCCCATCTAACGTCCCATCGTAGCACCAGGTCCCCTGCCTATATCTCCTTATCCTTTGATCATTGGTCAAATAGGCTTTTCATCTTTTCTTGATAGTCGGCCAACCTAATGTTTACCTAAGTTCGCGTTTCATCTAGTTCTACCAGCTGATTCATCCTCTTGATGAGGTCATTTGGTTCCTCTTCACTGTCTTGCAAAAATCTAGCCACAGGTAAAGCGATTTGAATGGGGAATACCACTGCTCGACCATACACCAGCTCGTATGGGGACTTTCAAGTGGATCTTTTGCTGGTAATGCGATTTTCCCAAAGTGAAAATTTAATTTGG
This sequence comes from Pinus albicaulis, assembly GCA_034641835.2. NCBI lineage: Eukaryota > Viridiplantae > Streptophyta > Pinopsida > Pinales > Pinaceae > Pinus > Pinus albicaulis. The sequence continues at coordinate 82,701,039 of CM076571.1, read as the reverse complement.
GAGTCCCAGTTCTTTTGATTCTCATTTATGGTCTTTTTTAGAATTCTTAGCAAATTCTTGTTGGACGACTCGTCCAACCCATTTCCCTGCGGATAATAAGTTTTGGAGTGTCCAAGAGTGATACTATACTATTGAAAAAATTTTACAAACTTGGCAGACTTAAAGACCTGGGCATTATTAGTGATGATTTTAGATGGGCACCCAAACCTAGCTATTATATTTTCCTCCATAAATTTAATCACCACCCCATCCATGAAGTTTCTTGCAGGCACAACTTCTACCCACTTGGTGAAGTAGTCGGTGGCAGTGAGAAACCAGCGGTGTTTATTACTGGAGGCTGGGTGAATCTCCCCGATAAAATCAATGCCCCATTGCCTAAAAAACTCTTCGACATGTATCGGGATCAGTGGTAGTGGCACAAATTTTTATTTTTCTGCGAAATTATAGCATTTTTCAAATGCTCGGACACAAGCGTGTACATCTCCAAACAGCCGTGGCCAGAAAAAACCTGATCTCGGGATTTTATGAGTCATAGACCGCCAGCTGTAATGTCCGCCATATATACCTTCATGAAATTTGGCCATCACCTCGTCTACCTCCTGCTCTGTTATACATAGTAGAAAAATTCCTAACAGATCCATCCAATATAACCTTCCATTTTCCACAACATACTTCTGTGACCTTAATCTCAGGGTGCGGTACTTAGCTTTGTCAAAAATGGGAGGACACCTCGGAGTAAGAAGGTATTCCACCACATCCTTATAACATGTAGACATAAGGTATTTTACATGCATTTTTTGCGCTGAGGTTTCTATTTTAGGTTGTCCTTATGTACCTTCCAGTACGTCCCCTCCTTCCATGGATAGATTTATACCTAAGGCCTGGTAGTTGGAATCTGATAAAATTTTAGCCAACCCCAGTCCTTTAATGAGCTTAGTGCATTTGATCTCCAATTCATATTCCTAGATTTTGGCAATCCACTTGCCCCTCTTCCCTTCACTGTCTCCTTGTATTAAAATTTCTTTCACTTCTCCTGTGGGGACGTAGGAAGTTATGGCTAATTGCAATACATATATACGAAAATATTTTAACAAATTGACCAGGGCATAGGCTTGATTTTCCAGGATATTATATTTTAATTCTGCATATTGCAGGACCTAACTAGAAAATTCAATAGGTTGTTCGTGCTCGTCTTCGTTCTTCTGTAATAGTACTGCAGCTGCTGTGTGAGGGGAGGAAAAATAAAATATCATGAAAGGCTTGCTATAATCAGGGCCTTCCAATACTAGAGCTTCAACAAAAGCCTATTTGATTCTGTTGAAAGAGGCCCTTGATTGGGGGGTCCATTTTACTTCGTTATCTTTCTTGAGAATCTCAGTAATATGCCAAACAATCTCAACATAATTGGGAATGAACCTTCTTAGGAAATTTATTCTCCCCAAGAATACCCAGATTTACTTTTTATTTTGTGGGAGGGAAATGTCGTTGATCACTTCTACCCTTTTCAAATCAATTTTGACTCCCTCCTTAGTTACTATGTGTGTCAGCAACTTCCCTTCCTCCAGAGTGAACATGGACTTTTGGGGGTTCAACGATAGACCGTACCTGCGGCACTTCTCGAAGGTCCTATTGGGGTTCCCATGTTTTAGCTAGGTTGGCAAGACCAAAAGATGAGACAACATAGAACCACTTTCAGACCCTAGGATCTAACCCTCCTAGGTCCAGAGAGGGATCTCTCTATATGAGTCAAAGTGTATATCTTTGAAGCTCTAAGTTATGATTTTAGGCTAGTTATAGGCTCAGGGTTGTTTGTTTGATTGTTTGTGTTTGGTTGTTGGGAATCAGGAAAGGAAGGTCCAATGAAAGACAAGGATGAGCATAGAGGGAAATAGGCTAAGATAGACAACTCAGGGAACATCAAGGCCATTGGGCAATGGAGTCAAGAAAGGGTTTACTTGTGTTCAATGTGAAAGCTTTCAGTTGGGCTAGTTATCTAGAGCATTTGGATCTTAAGAGATGATTGATGGAATGGAACATTAAAGACTGAAAATGAGTGAGAGGGAAAGAAGGAAAGATATCCAAATTTATGTCTATAGATCAGGTCAGAGGTCATTTAACTCCAGACCTGCTTGGACGTACTCAGAGACAACTCTCAAAGGGGGGAAAAGGGGTTGCTTATAGATCAGACCAGAGGTAATTTAACTCCAGGTCTGCTTTGGCAACTCCAAGGAAAAACAAGGATAAGTTTAACAGAAGGGATCTTAGAAAGGTTTAATGAGATGGAAAGATCCTAGTGAGGCGGAGACAGGGTTCTATACCTCCCAGTGTTCTCAACTCATCCATCAATCCTAACAAGAACATCTAGACATAGATTTCATTAATTCATACATCAGAGAGCAGGCAAAAACATCCACTACACTGGTTAAATCAATTGAAATCAATATTTAGATACACATGTAAGTAGAAAACATAAAAGGCTGGGAGAGCAGCAACATAAGGTACCTATCAAGGGTAAATCTTATGCCAAACTTCTGATGCGAGCCAATAGAAATGGAATGAAATGAACTCAAACACAGAGATAGGAAAAAATCACCAGCTGCTTTAGATCAGTATCCAAAGAAATGTGCTTGTCATATTAAAAACAACACCAATCAGGTACATCATTGCCCACAGCTGGAACATTCAGTCTGAATACATCAAATCTCAGCCTATCTTACAATATTACACAGAGAACTTGTCTCAAGAGGAAAATGTTTTCATTTCTCTGATATCCAATCAACAACCAACCCATTACAATGTTTCTTTTTGAGATTTATAGCTGAAGGAAAACAGAAGGGGTAGATGAAAAACTAAATGCTGTATTAACTCCTTGAAACGAAAGAGGGCTGAAACCCATTCTGTTTGACTGCTGAGTATTTAATCTCTGCCACCTCTTTGTGCAGAAGTGATCTTCTCTGGATATGATTTTGATATCCTTCGGCTGCTGTGCTGTACTTGTGTTAAATAAACAAAAGACGGAAGAACTACCGAAAAGTCTGCTTCATAAATGTTTTAATTGTTTTGAACTGCTGTTAGGGTGGGAATTCCTTCAGGGAAATTGCGCATAATAAAAGCTGTATGGGCTCCCTGTACTTTATGAAGAAAAACATTCTGTTGACGATCAAACCCTGATGTTACCTTTTACTTGTGTTCAGGGCCTTTGATCGACCCTCAGGGTCTTCACACTGGTGCTTTGCCTCTTAAACTACAGATTTAGGGCTCAAGATCTTCATTAGCGTGCCCTAATCTCCTTTGCTTGTACTGAAACCTTCTGCCGCTCCATTTTGCTTCTGACAGGTTAGCTCGGGTTTTAATGGTGCTGGAAGGGTTTTGCAGAGTTTAAATCTGTCCTTTGATGGAGAAAACCACTCTGCTGATGTATAAAACCTGCTATTCATTAACTCTGGTGCACAAACTCCCTGTCGCTGCATTTAAACACTGTAAAATCGTGACAGACTTTCCCATCTCTCTGTAAACCTGCAAAATACGCAACCCGTTAAGAAATCCATGGATGGGGGTGATGGACACAGCGGGATGATGAGAATAGATGCGTAGATTGGTGACATGGCGGAATGATGCGGGGTTATAGTGGAAACATTCATGGCATGGGGAAAGGTGGCGGAATGCAGTCGCGGGCGGAGAAAATAAAAAATCAACATAAAACGTAGAAAAAGGCCCCTTTGGATGAATAAATATCAATGTGCGGGGAGATTGTACGGTGGGCACACGTGGAGATGACGTGGCGAGACCGGGAGACAGAGGAAAATTCAGTGGTGGGCGAACAAATCTGGACCGTCGATCGTGGCGGAGATCAACGATGGAGGACGACGGACGGCGGGCCATAGCATGGGTTACCGCGTGCGCAACTCTGGCGAATGATGGCCGTTGGATGAATGATCTGAGATCTAACGGCTGACAGCAATTTCGTTGGGTGACCTGGGCCGAAAGATAGCGCGCAGGGAGAAAGTGGTTTTGTCGTCGTACAAAGGACAGGTGGCGAGCGCTGAATGGAATCGCTGGGCGCTTGGGGAAAACCACCCACCGCACATAAGTGGTGCGGAATAAAACAGGAGGTTTTGTGCTATTGCGCGACGGGGCCCACGGAAGCAGGTACATTCTAGACCATTGGATTATCGCTTTAAATGGACGGCGATGGCGCGGGGTGTGAAATGAACGGGGAAATTGACGGAGGCTGCGGGGGCGGCGATCGTCGTCCGTTCCGTGCAGATCGATGACTGGAATCGCGCCCGAAGAACAAATGTAACAAGCGCCTTTGAGGGTTAGCGATCGGTTACGGCGCGGGGTTATATGGAGAGGGAAAAGGCTCGGGGCTAGCGGGAAGGGGCTGAGGCCTATTATATGGTCGGAAGTGGGTTTTTAACCCATTTTTAATGAAATTTATGATTTTTAGCCCATTTCCAAAGTGTTTTAAGGCCAGCCAAGGGCAATGATAGGGGGATGAAGGGCGAAAAAGGCCAGACAAAGGGTAAGAATAGGATTTAAAGGGGGATTTAGGGAGAACGAAGGGTGCAGGGATATTAGAGAAGATTTCAGGTACAGACAAGGGGGATTGGTGGGAAAGAAAGGGGAAAAGAGGGACATAGATAAGGAGAAGCACAGAGAGACCTCAAGGATGATGTGTCTTCAGGGGAGATGCATTCCTTGAAGGCCTCCAAAATAACATAGCCCCCAGCTTTCTTGTCAAGAATTTCATAGGGGGGCTAACAGTGGCTCCACATGGGGATGGCTTCTTCTTGAAGGAGGCAAGAAACCAGAAATGATCTTTGGAGTAGGCCAGTTGCCTGCTACTGGGCACATCCCTTTCTTTGATCAGCTGCCACAATATGAATATGTTACATCAACAGAAACATTTTCCCAATCAAACTACCTACCCAAACTACAGTCCTAGAAATTTTTCTTCTTTAGGGTGCATTTGAGCTGGCAGACCCCTTATATTTTATTTTCAAAACAGAAAACAACCTATTCTAAATCTACCCTTATTTCTCCATGAGACCAAATTAGACAGTTGGACTCATATACTTCCCTACCTAGTCTAACATCTGCTGGGATTAAACTGTCCAACAGATTTCTTCTCCTACATTCTACAACAGGAGATTGAAAAACAACCAAGCTAGGATTAGACTGTCTGACTTGCTGGAGTGAAGACTTGTAGAAAACTGCAAACAAAACTGTGAAGGCATGAAATCTGCAATTTGAAATATCCTTCTTTCTTTGTGACTCAGGTTTTGAGCATATTTGAGTCACTTCTTTTCTTTGATTTCAGCTCTGGTTTTGGGCATATTAGAGTTGATTCTTCCTTTTCCTTTGCTGGTCCAGATTTCGAGCGTGTTAGGACCAACTGTCTTTCTTTCTTTGGATCAGGTTTTGATCATATTAGAGCCAATATTTTGCGCTTTTTAGAGGTCCATGTTTTGAGCATGTTTGAACCTCTGCCTTCTCTATTTTTTGGAAACATTTTCTCTATTTTCTTGAAAGTAAAACTGCAATGGTATATACAATGGAAATGGAACTAGAAATGAAAATTAGCAGAAGTAGTGTTTGAGCATCCTGCCATTGACAGGACCCCCAAACAGCTCTGTACCATCAAGTTCTTGTAGAAAAAATGCATTTGGGCCCACAGTAGCTTGGATGATGTATGGACCCTACCACAAGCTATCGAACTTGCCATGTTTACCTTTGTCCTCTCTTCTTGAGTCCCACTTTAGAACCTTGTCACCAATTTTGAAATTTGAAGCTTTGGCTCTTTTGTCAAACTGCCTTTTAATGTTTTCCTGAACTCTGACAGCCCTGTCATACACTTGCTCCCTTGTTTGCTGAAGATGGATTGTTTCATTTATCCTCCTTATCGTGTTGTCCTCTTCTGATTGGATCTCCTAGACAAGTTTGATCACTAGAAATCCAAGTCTGGTAGGAAATACTGCTTCTATTCCATAAACCAGCTAGAATGGTGACATGCCAATAGATTTCTTCGTGGTGAACCTGTCAGCCCACAAAGCATGTATCAAATTCTTGTGCCATGACCTTTTGTTCTCTTCCAGCAGCTTCTTGATGATTGTAACCAGGATTTTATTTGATGATTCAACCAAGCCATTACCCTGGGGGTCATAGGCAGTTGAATGACCAAGTGTTATTCCGTACCTATGACAGAAATCAACCATTCTCTTGGATCCGAAAGCAGCAGCATTGTCAGTGATTATTTTCCTTGGACAGCCAAACCGAGATAGGATGAAGTCTTCTAGGAACCTAATGATGACAAAATCAGTGGCACTCCTAGTGGGTATGGCTTCTATCCATTTAGTGAAGTAATCTGTAGCAGTCAGGACCCATTGGTGTTGCCCAGAGGAGGCTGGATGAATTTCCCCTATAAAGTCTAGACCCCATTGTAGAAAGGGACCTTCAACAATGATGGGTTGTAGGGGGAGGGGGAGGAACTTTCTTCTGCCTTCAAAGATCTGACATTTGTGGCAGGTAAGGATCATCTTATGGACATCATTAAAGAGTTTAGGCCAATAGTAACCAGCCCTTAGTATTTTATTTGCAGTGGCTTTCCAACTCATGTGGCCTCCACACTCTCCAACATGGAATTCTTGTTTAATTCTTTCAGCTTCAGGTTCAGGCAAACATTTCAGCAATAGGCCATTTAGATTTTTCCAATATAGGTTTTTACCCAAAATGTAGTAGTTTCTAGCTTTGAGTTTTATGAATCTAGCCTTAGTTTTGGACAGTTCTGGAGGGGCATTGAGGTTGGTGAGCACATAAAGGATATCAGAATAACAAGGAGAGTTCTGAAACTTCTCCTCAACAATTGGATGGGGCAATCCTTCCTGCTCCTCTAAGACATTTATCATGTTAATGTCAAGGGCCTGCAAGTTTGATTCAGCCATTAACCGGGCTAGGCCTTGACCTTTGATCAGCTTGGTGGGTTTTATTTCAAGATCGTATTCCAAGATTGTAGCAATCCATCTGCCCCTTTTCCCATCAGGGTCTTGGGACAAGATATCTTTGACCACTATATTTGGCACATAAGCAATGGTGTGAGAATGTAGAATGTACACCCTAAAGTCTTTTAAGGCCTTTACCAGGGCATAGGCCTGCTTTTCCATTATGTTGTACTTTAAGGGTGCATCCCTTAAGGCTTTACTGAAGAAGGCAATTGGTTGTTCATGACCTTCTGAATTTATCTGCAGCAAGATTGCAGCCACGATATGCTGGGAGGCAAATGAAAATATTAGGAAATCCCTTGAGAAGTCTGGGCTGATAAGGACAGGGGCTTGAGTAAGTGCAAGCTTTACTAACTCAAAATATTTCTTGGCTTCAACAGTCCACTTAATTCCCGCACCTTTCTTCAGCATGTTGGTCATTTTCCTAAGGTGCTCAGCTAGGTTGGGAATGAATCTCCTAAGGAAATTGATCTTCCCAATGAAGGACTGCAACTCCTTGATGTTTCTTGGGTGTGTGATTTGAAGTATCCCCTCAACTCTTTGCGGGTCTATCCTAATCCCTTTCTCAGATATAATGTGACCAAGAAGTTTACCTTCTTGCAGCCCAAAAACAGTTTTCTTGGGATTTAGGGACAGACCGTACCTTCTACATTTTTCAAAAACTTTCCTCAGATGTTTCAGGTGTTCTTCTTCAGTTTTGGAAAAGACAGTCAAGTCATCCAAGTAGATAACTATGAAGTGTCCTATCTCATCTGAGAAAGCTATATCCATCGCTCTTTGGAAGGTGGCGCCAGCATTCATCAACCCAAAAGGCATTTTCACGTACATGAAGGTGCCCCATGGAGTGGTAAAAGCTGTTTTGAGTTGATCTTCTGGGAGTACTAAGACCTGATTGTATCTTGAAAAACCATCAAGCAGGGAGATTCTCTTAGAACCCACTACCTTCTGTAAGATATGTTCCATTCTAGGCAAAGGGTAATTATCTTTCAGGGAGGCTCTGTTGAGGTTTCTGAAGTCTATGCATAGTCTGATCTCCCTTTTTTTCTTTCCCACAGCCACTAAGTTGGACACCCAATCATAAAACCTTACAGGGACTATTATGCATACTTCATACATCTTTTTGATCTCTTTCTCTACTGCAGGCAATTGTTTCGGATTGATCCTACGGAGTTTTTGTCTGAAAGGCTTCTGATTTTCCTTCAGGGGTATCTTGTGTTGTATGATGTTGGTGTCATAGGCCTTTAAGTCTTCATAGCTCCATGCAAACACATCAATGAATTCCTTAAACAGGTCAGTGTATTTGGTCTTCATGTTTGCAGGTATAGACTTAGCCAGTTTGATCCTTTTGGGCTTATCTTCAGTGCCAATGTTGCATTCTTCTACATCTAAATCTGCATGTTCTATAGTTGGCTTTTTGGCCACATCATCAAAGTCAAATAGGTCCTCTAGGGGTGCTAGGCCTCTGGGTATACTCTTGTCTTTGGCCTACAACACTTCTACTTCTTCACTATCTGCGTTTTCACATTTTTCGGTTGGATTTCCAGTTTCTTCAGAAAAGGCATTTATTTCTATGTCACAGGGTGTTTCTTGTTCATCTGGGGGATCCTCACTTGGGCAGCTGTCATCCGATTTTGAGTCCGAATCAGAAAATTCAAACTCGTTTCTGCCCACTAGGAAATCTTCAATCTGTTTGTCTCCTTCAAAGACTTGCCAATGTTTTTCGTTGTCTGGCACTACAGGTCTGAACTTGGTCTGAATGATGATTTGTTGGTCAGGGGGAGTCTTAGGATATGAACTAGCCAGGCAAGCTAATCCATTTGCAATAACATTTTGACTCTTGGGAACAAACACTAACTCATATTCCATGAAATTTTTCAATATATCCATGGCATCGTTCCTATATGCTCTTAATCGAGGATGTTTTGTTGCGTATTCACCATTCACTTGTTTAACAACTAGCTCAGAATCTCCTAGCACAGTTACCCTACGGGCTCCTAATTTTTTCAACAGATTTAAGCCCAGGATAAGAGCCTCGTACTCTGCAATGTTATTGGTCCATTTGAAATGCAGCTTTACAACATGGCTCTCAGTGTGGTCACCTTCTGCGTTACATAGCCACACCCCTGCTCCAGCAGTTTGCCTAGTACAGGACCCATCGAAATTCATTTCCCACAGGGGTTTGCCATTATGTTGCGTTGGGGGATCTATACTAGATTGTGGGTTTTCTTGTTTTTCATGTGGTGTATTAGTTTTAGGGGTGTGACAAATAGGCTGACTGCATTGTGTTTCTGGTTCATTTTGAGTTTCGTTTTCATTATCCTGCCCATGGTTTTATTCATCGCATTCTTCTAGGGTGGCCATTATGCTAAAGTCCATGGGCTCTGCATCCTTGCTTTTATTTCTGCATTCAGACTCTGGCTCTCCTAAGGATTGGTCGTTATAAAGGATGAAAGAATCCAGGTCTGTGTGTACAGAGTACAATGGTGAATTTTCAGGTTTCTCGGGGCTACTGACTAGAAATTTCATCTGGGACTCCCTGTACAGTCTTCTAAGTTGACCAAAGATAGGGATAGTGGCATATGAGCCATCCATCTGCATTGTTCCCTACAATTTAGCTCCCCATGATCTTGATAATAACATGCCATACTTGGGTGGTACATCTGCCACCACCACATCCATGACCATACATTTGGCAGGAATCTGGGTCAAGCTCACACATAAATCTTTGATTAGTCCTAGGCACTTCACTCTGCTAGAGTCAAATGAATATACGTCTTTGTAAGGTCGTGTTATCTCTAGGCCTAGCTTTTCCATTACTACCTTAGGCATTAAATTGTGTGATGCTCTAGAATCATGCATGGTATTGTGGAGTATTTTGTCATGAATGTTGAGACTGATATAAAAAGGTGGAACTACCCCTTCCTCAAACTTTCCCTCAATCTTTGGACCGAACAGCAGGGCAGGTTGATCATCATTCAAATTCACAGTGTCATTTTTTTCCCCTAGATTCAATGCTTTCAAAATCTGGCCTTTATATACATTCTGAGTGGCCAACTCAGAGAGTGGGATAGAGATTTTGATTTTTGCAATCTCACTTTCTAAATTGAAAGTGGACTGTGTCTTCGGAGTGCTCAACTCTGTTTTATTTGCCACTGCCTTAGTAGCTATATCAGTTTGTGATTTCTCACTATGTACAGGGTCAAGAATCGTTTTATCAGGAGCACTAACCGCAGTGCTAGTGTTGCTGGTTGGTTGGCTTTGTTTTTCAACATTTTGGTTGTCTTTTTCTTCGTTTTTCTCAGAAATTTCAGCTGTTGTTTTGCTATTTGCAGCAGATGCTTTAGAAGTTTTATCAGGTCTTTTCTTGATGGTTACCTCAGGAGTCTTTGCTTTGGAATTTTCTTGGTTCTTTTTGCTCCTAAGTTCATATTTTTCTCTGACCTACGTCATGGAATTTTCAAATCCTAATATGTAATCTTCAGTTTCTAACCATTCCTCATCCCAGTATGAAGGTGAGGGCTGATCTTCCCCTGAATCACAGTTAAGGACCGAGTCTTCTGTTTCGAACATGTTTATTGTATTCCCTTCAGACTCTTCTATGATTCTCTCATCTTCATCTAAATTTTTTTGGAATGGGGGAATAACTTGTTGATCTGATTCTTTTTTTCTGTTGGGAGCATTGTTGTTCCTTCTAAAGTTTTGGTTCTGATTTTGGTTCTGGTTTCTGTTCTGACTACTAACCGTGACAACCATATTTTCCATCATTTGCTATAACTTTTCCACATTCTTAGATAATCTATCATAATTTGGGTCTGAAGTGGAAGCTACAGTGTCATCCCTATATGTTACCCTCTTCTCAGATCTCAGTCTTGCTCTTTTCTCAATCAGGTTTGCCTCTATGTTCACTGCTCCTTTCTGCATGTCCTCCAATGTGGTGTACTCTTTATCCCTAAGCTCATAGGCCATGTCAGCATCAAACCCATCAGGGTACTTAGCTAGGGCCATGCCTTGTGGAGGTTTCATATGTGGGGGGAGGGCATTGTAAATGCTGTTAAATCTTGTTGTGTAATCATGGACACTCTCTCCCATGTTTCTTTTAAGGCTCATGTATTCAGCTAGGAGTTGGCGAGGGTTTGCCCTAGTTTCCCATTTGTCAACGAAAGTCTGGTATAGAGCAGGGAGATCTTGGATACTACCCGCAGGTAGGTTTTTAAACCACTTCTTCACCTCACCTCCCAAGATTTGGGCGAAGATTCTCATTTTGATTGTTTCATCATCAATTTCCATGTAGTCAAAAGAATCCTTCATTTTATCTACATGTTGCTGAGCTGTGATGGATTCTTTAGCAGTGAAGTGTGATATTTTTGATTGATAATCATTGGGTAAGGGTAGCAAGGGCTGAGGTAAGACCAGAGGTGCATACCAAGCTGCCATGATGATATTCTGATGAGGTATAGGATTGATTTGAGCAGCTGGTATTTGGATGACAGGGATATTAGGATCAACAGCGGTTTGCTGAGCAGATCTAGGGTGGGAGAGCCCCAAGTTTTGAATGAAGTGGATATCAGGTGGTGTAGATGGAGGATTTCCTCTGTCCCTAGGCTGAGGGTCTGGCTGGTCTAAAGTACTGAATGACCTAGTTCTAGGTAATCTGTTTGGAGGGTCTAGGTCAAGGAGAAAATGTGATAGAGTTGTTAGGTCTTCTGGTGCAGAATTAGCTCTATGAATGTGACTGGGAATAGTTGATGTTATAGGTGTAGGAACTCCCTTGAGAATACTCTCCGGATTATCAACTATTTCAGGTGGGTCGGGGTTGGGATAAGCTCTTGTGTGGATGGTTCTGAAAGCCAGAATGTTGTTTCTTAGCCAAGTAGCTTAACCGTACTTGTTACTTCTGTTGTGGTTAATTTTGTTTCAAAGGCTGGTATCCCAGTGGAGTCTAATGTGAAACCAAGATAATCAGCAGGCCTACTGATCATCAGTGGAGTATTTTCGTGTAGGAATACTAGAGTCACCAGGTGGAGGGTTTTTGGGTGTATCTAAGGGGTCACACTGTCCACCACAGTGCTCAGGCACTATCACCTTTCAGGAATCTCCTCAAAAACAGCAAACTCCAACCAGAGATTGACTGGGAGGGCATTTACCAGATATGTCACCTCCGAAGAGGGTGAGATCCGGAGGCTTCCTGGCCCTTTCCAGGCTCTGTTTAAGAGTATGGTGGACACTCAACAATGGAGGTTGATTCAAGAAAGGGGTGACTTACTGCCAACCTAACCAGAGATCTAGGCTTTCTGAGGTTTTAAAAAGGTTTGAGGTGAAAGGCACTCAGAAATCCCCAGTGGAGTCGCCATTATGTTGGGGTTCCCATGTTTTAGCTAGGTTGGCAAGACCAAAAGATGAGACAACATAGAACCACTTTCAGACCCTAGGATATATCCCTCCTAGGTCCAGAGAGGGATCTCTCTATATGAGTCAAAGTGTATATCTTTGAAGCTTTAAGTTATGATTTTAGGCTAGTTATAGGCTCAGGGTTGTTTGTTTGATTGTTTGTGTTTGGTTGTTGGGAATCAGGAAAGGAAGGTCCAATGAAAGACAAGAATGAGCATAGAGGGAATTAGGCTAAGATAGACAACTCAGGGAACATCAAGGCCATTGGGCAATGGAGTCAAGAAAGGGTTTACTTGTGTTCAATGTGCAAGCTTTCAGTTGGGCTAGTTATCTAGAGCATTTGGATCTTAAGAGATGATTGATGGAATGGAACATTAAGGACTGAAAATGAGTGAGAGGGAAAGAAGGAAAGACAACCAAATTTATATCTATAGATCAGGTCAGAGGTCATTTAACTCCAGACCTGCTTGGACATACTCAGAGACAACTCTCAAAGGGGGACAAAGGGGTTGCTTATAGATCGAACCAGAGGTCATTTAACTCTAGGTCTGCTTTGGCAACTCCAAGGAAAAACAGGGATGATTTTAACAGAAGGGATATTAGAAAGGTTTAATGAGATGGAAAGATCCTAGTGAGGCAGAGATAGGGTTCTATACCTCCCAGTGTTCTCAACTCATCCATCAATCCTAACAAGAACATCTAGACATAGATTTCATTAATTCATACATCAGAGAGCAGGCAAAAACATCCAATACACTGGTTAAATCAATTGAAATCAATATTCGAATACACATGTAAGCAGAAAACATAAAAGGCTGGGAGAGCAGCAACATAAGGTACCTATCAAGGTTAAATCTTATGCCAAACTTCTGATGCGAGCTAGTAGAAATGGAATGAAATGAACTCAAACACAGAGATAGGAAAACATCACCAGCTGCTTTAGATTAGTATCCAAAGAAATGTGCTTGTCATATTAAAAACAGCACCAATCAGGTACATCATTTCCCACAGCTTGAACATTCAGTCTGAATACATCAAATCTCAGCTTATCTTACAATATTACACAGAGAACTTGTCTCAAGAGGAAAATGCTTGCATTTCTTTGATATCCAATCAACAACCAACCCATTACAATGTTTCTTTCTGAGATTTATAGCTGAAGGAAAACATAAGGGGTAGATGAAAAACTAAATGTTGTATTAACTCCTTGAAACGAAAGAGGGCCGAAGCCCATTCTGTTTGACTGCTGAGTATTTAATCTCTGCCACCTCTTTGTGAAGAAGTGATCTTATCTGGATATGATTTTGATATCCTTCGGCTGCTGTGCTGTACTTATGTTAAATAAACAAAAGACGAAAGAAATACCAAAAATTCTGCTTCATAAATGTTTTAATTGTTTTGAACTGCTGTTAGGGTGGGAATTCCTTTAGGGACATTGCGCATAATAAAAGCTGTATGGGCGCCCTGTACTTTATGAAGAAAAACATTCTGCTGACGATCAAACCCTGATGTTACATTTTACTTGTGTTCAGGGCCTTCGATTGACCCTCGGGGTCTTCACACTGGTGCATTGCCTCTTAAACTATAGATTTAGGGCTCAAGATCTTCATTAGTGTGCCCTAATCTCCTTTGCTTGTACTGAAACCTTTTGCCGCTCCATTTTTCTTTTGACAGGTTAGCTCAGGTTTTAATGGTGCTGGAAGGGTTTTGCAGAGTTTAAATTTGTCCTTTGATGGAGAAAACCACTCTGCTGATGTATAAAACCTGCTATTCATTAACTCTGGTGCACAAACTCCCTGTCGCTACATTTAAACACTGTAAAATTGTGACAGACTTTCCCATCTCTCTGTAAACCTGCAAAATACGCAACCCGTTAAGAAATCCATGGATGGGGGTGATGGATGCAGCGGGATGATGAGAATAGACGCGTAGATTGGTGACATGGCGGAATGATGCGGGGTTACGGTGGAAACATTCATGGCGTGGGGAAAGGTGGCAGAATGTAGTCGTGGGCGGAGAAAATAAAAAATCAACATAAAACATAGAAAAAGGCCCCTTTGGATGAATAAATATGAATGTGTGGGGAGATTGTACGGTGGGCACACGTGGAGATGACGTGGCGGGATCAGGAGACAGAGGAAAATTTAGCGACGGGCGAACAAATCTGGACCATCGATCGTGGCGGAGATCAATGATGGAGGACGACGGACGGCGGGCCATAGCATGGGTTACCGCGTGCGCAACTCCGACGAATGATGGCCGTTGGATGAATGATCTGAGATCTAACGGCTGACAGCAATTTCGCTGGGTGACCTAGGCCGAAAGATAACGCGCGGGGAGAAAGCAGTTTTGCCGTCGTACAAGGGACAAGTGATGAGGACTGAATGGAATTGTTGGGCACTCGAGGAAAACCACCCACCGCGCATAAGTGGTGCAGAATAAAACAGGCGGTTTTGTGCTATTGCGCGGCGGGGCCCACGGAAGCAGGTACATTCTGAACCATTGGATTATCTCTTTAAACGGACGACGATGGCATGGGGTGTGAAATGAACGGGGAAATTGACGGAGGTTGCAGGGGCGGCGATCGCCGTCTGTTCCGTGCAGATCGACGGATGTAATCGTGCCCGAAGAACAAATGTAACAAGCGCCTTTGGGGGTTAGCGATCGGTTACGACGTGGGGTTATATGGAGAGGGAAAAGGCGCGGGGCTAGCGGGAAGGGGCTGAGGCCTATTATATGGTCGGAAGTGGGGTTTTAACCCATTTTTAATGTAATTTATGATTTTTAGCCCATTTCCAAAGTGTTTTAAGGCCAGACAAGGGAAACGATAGGGGGATGAAGGGCGAAAAAGGCCAGACAAAGGGTAAGAATAGGATTTAAAGGGGGATTTAGCGAGAACGAAGGGTGCAGGGATATTAGAGAATATTTTAGGGACAGACAAGGGGGATTGGTGGGAAAGAAAGGGGAAAAGAGGGACATGGATAAGGCAAATCACAGAGAGACCTCAAGGATGATGTGTCTTCAGGGGATATGCATTCCTTGAAGGTCTCCAAAATAACATAGCCCCCAGCTTGCTTGTCAAGAATTTCATAAGGGGGCTAACAGGTCCGACGAAGATGTTCAATATGCTCAACATAACTCTTTGAGAACACTGTGATATCATCCAGATATATCACTGTGAACTTATCTTTCTCTCCTACAAAAGCAATATCCATTGCACGTTGAAAGGTGGCACCATCATTGATTAAACTGAACGACATTGGGGCACACATGAAGGTCCCCCATGGTGTGGTGAATTTTTTTTTCTTCTGATCTTCAGGGAGAACTACCACCTAATTATATCCAAAGAATCCATCCGTCATGGACATTCGGGAGGATCCCACCACCTTTTGCAAAATGTGGTCCATCTTTGGGAGAGGGTAATTGTATTTGAGTGAATACCTGTTGGGATTTCGGAAGTCCACGCACAATATTATTTCTCCATTCTTCTTCCTTACCGGGACCAAGTTGGCCACCCACTCCAAATATCTCAGGGGAACAATGATTTTAGCCCGCAACAAATTTTTAATCTCTTTCTCAATTTCTGGGAGCATCAATGGATTGATCTGCCTCAATTTTTGCTTATGAGGCTTGGAGTCTCCTTTGAGAGGTATCTTGTGTTTTATGACATCAATGTAAAAAGTCTTCAGATCCTAGTATGACCAGGCAAAGACATCTTTATATGCTTGGAACAACCGGATATATTTGTCTTGATATTTCTCAGGAACTCCCCGGAACAGCTTTACCACCTTTGGGTCTTCCTCCATTCTGATATGTATGTCATTTACAGGCTCATCCTGAGTCATCTTACTAGGGTTGATCGGGATGTATTTTTTATCAAATAGCCTTTCCAAGGGCATGAGGCCTCTAGAAATGACGTTCCCTTTTAGTTTCAACATGTGGTGCCCAACCAGTGTCTCCTCCCACTTTGTCCGTGGTTGATCACTGGGCTCTTCACCCACTGCATCAATCATCAAATTGGAGAATTCGCCAACCATATCCATGAAGCGCTTAACTTTTTCTTCATCCTCAAAGACCTGCTAGTGCTTCACATTATCTGGGATGGAAGGGCGATATCGCACCTCAACCTCATACTTGAGCAGAGGATTCTGCAGCGGGCAGAAATTGTTGGCTGCAACAGCGAGTGAGTCAGCCATCCGATTCTTGTATCTCGACATAAATTGTATGTTGAAAGCCAAGAAAAAATTTTCCATCAGGTCCCATACCTCATTTCTATAAGCTCTGAGCCATGGATGTTTAGTTTGGCATTGATTTCTGACTTGTCTTACTACTATTTATGAGTCCCTGAAAACTGTCAGGTTCTGGATATTCATATTCCGTGTTGTCTATAGTCCAAGTAATAGGGCTTCATATTTGTCCACATTGTTTGTGGCTTCGTACTCCATCTTGAAAGAGAAAGGGACCAAACATCTTTCAGGTGAGATCAAGAGCACCCTGGCTCCATTCCCTTCTCACGAATTGGACGCGTCAAAATGCAGAGTCCATATCGCGTCCTCATATTTTCTCATGGGTTCCTTCTGTTTTAGAGGGCAGGCTTTAGCTTCCTACAGGAAATATTCATCTTCTTCGAACATGACACAAGAAAATTCACCCTCCTTACCATATACTGGGGAGTTCGTCAAGCCATCAACTTTAGTAACCATCTTTACAAACCTGGACTCATGGTATAACCTCCTTTCCTCCCCTCCGAATATTGGGATAGTATTGTAGGTGAGATCAAGCTTAATTGACCCACCAATATTTGATCCCAAGATCTAGACAATAACATCCTGAGTTGGGCTGGGATATCAGCTACCACGATATCCATCACCACGCTCTTAGCTGGGATTTGGGCCATATTTACCACCAGATATTTTATCATGCCCAGGCACTTTACCCTCTTGGAGTCAAACGAATACAAATATTTATATGGTCGAGTAATTTGCAGCCCCAATTGCTCCATGGCAGACAATGGAAGTAGGCGTAGTGTGAAGCCCCAGAATCTAGCATGCAATTGTGTAGCAGCAGGTCATGAATGACCAAAGATACATAGAATGGGGGGGTTGCTGAATCCAACTCTTCTACATGAGGGCCAAAGACTACCATGGGTCTTTCTTCCTAGAGATTGAGATTATCAGGGAGAGGTCATACGCCATGGGGGAGCATGAATTGAGATACTTGAGATTTATATGAAGGTTGTTTTAAAATTTTGACTAGAGGAACTGGGCTTTTGACCTTTTCTAACTCTTTCTGGAGGTTGAAGATTGCAGGTATATTTTTTGTAATGACCTCCTTATGCTGCTCTTTAGGGTGGACGGGTAAGTTTGAGGCTGTAGTAGAAGCCTTGTGATTTTCAGGGGGATCAGTTACCGGCTTTGCAGAGGAAGAAGAGGCAGTCGCTTTATGGTGCACAATCGTTTCTATGGGATTTTTCCCCTTGTTGAAAGAATTTGGGGGGTCTGCTCTTTTGGTGTGGATTCTTCCTCTTGCTCTTGTACTCGGGTCCTCTTTCTAGAGGATTTGAGGTCATACTTCTTATGGAGTTGTGCTTGCATAAAGTCCACAAATTGCCTGCAGTAATCATCAATATCTTGATCTTCTGGGGAAGCTTCTTTCTCTTCTAGCTCAAGTCCTATAGAGTAAGCTCCCCCTCTTCATCTTCTGAGTAAGCAAGGAATTGATCCTCCTGAAAATCAGGAGCTTCCTCAGTTTTTCCTTCCACTTTCCCTTCTAAATATAGAAGAGGTTGGATGTGATCCTACTGCTCCTTTTTGTCCCGGTGTAATATTTGTAGAGGTGGCTTCCGATATTTTGGATTGAAACCTCGATTAGGGACCATCTGGCTGGGTAGAGGAGAGGAATTATTAGCCTCTAAATCAAGCTTCACCAACTTGTTTGATATTTTTTTGATCATCTTGTTCATTTCTTCGATATTATCCTCCGATGCTTCTCTTTCTTGATTAGAGGAAGAAGCCTGCTCCTTACCCCTTCTCCTGGTCTCATGCTTTTTTCTTCCTTTATATTTTCCTATAGAAGAAAAGTTCACTTCTACCTCTAGAGCATTAATCTGGATCTGATCTAGGGATGCATATTTTCTTTCTCTCAAGGTGAATCCAAACTCGGACTCAAATTATCTAACAAATACAACTTTGGCCGCTGCTTGAGGAGGCTTTATTTCAGTTGGTAGATTATTGTACAACTTATTGAATATTTTTATAAACTTATTTACATCTTCATTGTGTTTCTTCTTCAGGGCATTCAACACTGTGAGGATGTAACCATGATCCCTATTTTCTCCTAATTTTTTAGTAAAAGAATTTTCCATTTCCTCCCAAGTGATGATCGCGTTGTTAGTAAGAGATTTAAACCACTTTCAGGCTTCTCCATCCAAATACTGGACGAAAAGCCTCAGCACCACATCCAGGTGTTCCACATTGAAATTTTTAGTGAAAGAACATAAGTCCTAAATATGCTTCTGGGTAGAAGTATTTTCTTCCTCGGTGAACTGAGGCAAGAGCTTTAGGTAGTCCTGAGGCATATCATTTAAAACTTGAGGCAAGGCCAATGGGGCATATTTTTTAAGAGGGAAACCCGACACAACTGTGAGGGGCAGTAGTGGTAGATTCTAGGGGGGATTCTAGTGGATTAAAATAGGTATATGCTGAGAGGGGATTTGTATATTAACCTAAGATGAGTTCTATAGTATGGTAACTTCTTTAACTTCCTCGGCCTCTGGGGTGGGACACAAAGGAGGCATAGAGGTATTTACTGATTTGGTTTTGTATTTTATCTCAGAACTGGCTAAAGCATATTTTTCTGGGGGATATTCAAGTACTTGAGTTGTAGAGCCACGGCCATAGACTTTAGCTTTCTGAGATGAAGATGGAGAAACTTCTAATGAGAATGAGGGTATTTCAGCTTGGACAAGTTGCTTTTCTTTCCAGATTCTCTTGAATATAATTTTTTCAAGATCAGATATAGATGAGGTTCTTAGTTGAGAGGTATCTGACCTTAGATGTGGCTTGGTGTAAGCCAGATGCAGTTGATTTAGATTTAGATAACAGTGGGGTCGCCAAGGTGAGGGTTGTGAAAATATCAACCCTTCGTGCTCACCTGATTGAAGGGTGAAAATAATGTCGTATTCGAGGGAAAATATTTTCATCTTCGTTCCCTAGCAAAGGCACCACAAAGATGTCGTCACTACCAGAGACAATCTTGAGTTGCAAGAGACCAGTGCCTAGGACATCTTAAAAGTAGGAGGTCATCTAGGTTCTCTTCATTCTCTGTGGAAGGGACCTCCTGGGTATTAACTAGATGGAATTGTTTGATCTGTGGTTCTGGATCAGAAGGAGAGCAGAGTAATAACTGTGAACTTTGATTGCAATTGAAAAGGCTTACTTAGAATAGGCTTGTGGTTGTCATGAAATTGGATTTGCTGCAAATAGGGCTGGATGTGGAACCAACTAATAGTCTTTAAATTTAATTAGGATGGAGACCATTGTTGGGGCAAAATGATTTCTTGTCATTTAATTTTTCAACTTGGGGGTTTCGTAAACTTGTGAAGCATGTGTGCACTATATGTGCTATAAATTGTCTTTCAGGATAGATCAATATAAATACAAACTAACAAAAACCAATTCATCTAATCTATGAAATCAAATAATGAAAATGAAATTCAACTAACCTATGAAATCAAGTAACGAAAAGTAAGAAAACAAATTCAAAATAAAATATAGTGCACGCAATCACACTTGTAGGAATTGAAATTTTAATCTAAGAAATCATTTCAAAGCATGTAAAGAAAAAAAACTAAGGTATTTTCAATCACTCCAATATCCAATATGGAATTATGATAGAATCACCCTCTTGAGATGATAAGAAACCGATTATACTTTAGTCTTTAAATCTAGGAAAGCAATTAAAGCATGCAAAGGAAAACTCAATAATTGCATAAGTTAGGTATTCAAGTATTCAATTTAGAAATATGATAAAATCACCTTCTTTAAGAGCACCCAATTATACGATTGAATGAAGATCTAAAAAAAAATGTAAAAGCATGTAAAAGTAAAGCTCAATAATTGCATAGGTTGAACATTCAATCACCAAATTTGGAAGTATGAAAAGTCACCTTCTTGGCTTGATATTTTATTCAATTATACAATGAATTGATAGTTTGATCTAAGAAAGTAAATAACAGAACATGAAAGGAAACCAAATAACAAAACATAAAAGTAAATCTCAATGATTGCATAGGTTGAACATTCAATCACCCAATTTGGAAGTATGACAAGTCACCTTCTTGGCTTGATATTTTATTCAATTATACAATGAATTGGTAGTTTGATCTAAGAAATTAAATAATATAACATGAAAGGAAACTAAATAATTGTGAGATTTATTGCCCCAAACTTAATCCAATTGAAAAATAGATAAATCTAACCTTTTGAAATGTTTTTAGAAAAGCAAAGATTACACAGTTATTCTAAAACTAATACTAAGAAAGAAAATAAACTTTAATCTATAAAATCAAGTAAATCTCACACATTTTAGGTAGCTGATCTAAAAGTATGATAGATGGTAAATCAAGATGCTCCATATGTAAGCAAAACCAAGTCAAAATGATCAGAAGCTCAAATCTGAGCTTGGGAAAAAGCTAAAAAATGAAAGTTCTCAAAATTGATTGAAACCAATATGGTTTCATAGGTCTCGTCTTCATAATTCTGGCGCCGCAAATGGTTCGAAAAACGGACACCGTATGAAGAAGTTATTGTACTTTTAGTGGAGTGGGTCCGACGGAGCACGGAGGGGCCAGCCCTCCTCCCATGGAACCTCATCATATGACCAGTGTGGGAGCTTAATGATTAAGAGCGCTTAAGGAGCCTAATCTCAAGTTTAATATTTAATTAAGCTTTAGTTAAGTGGAGTTTAATATGGCGGAGATTCTGGAGGTGCTCCCAAATTTAGGTGGACTTCCACTTTTAGTGGAGTTAACTGGCAGTTGCCCCACATTTAGTGGAGGAAATTGGGGCAAAGTTGTTTTGGTCATAACTTTCTCATTACTCAACCTTTTGGAACGAATTTTTTTTTTATTTCATATTTTCTCAGCCTTTTGGACTCAATGGCGCAGGTTTCAGAGCCATTGGAGCTCATTTTCGATCTATTTAGCTTCGGAGAAGCTTTTTGAGCCACTAGGGCCATTTTGGGTTTTGAGTTTGGTTGAGCTGTGGGTAACCTTTTTTGGTGAACCAAAAGTCATTTTCGACTATTTACTACATTCTAGAGCCATTGAAATAGGTCTTAGCTCTGTTTGAATATTTTCAGAGGCCGAAAACCTTTAGGAGAGTTTTCAGGGCCACCAGGGCCATTTTGGGTTTGGAGCTATTTAGAGTTGTGGTTATCAGTTGGAGGTGAAACAAAGCTCTATTTCAGATAATTTCGACCTTTTGAAGCCATTGGAAGAGTTTTCAGAGGCATTTGAGGACTTATAAAGCCCGAAAAGTTGTAGAGAAGTTCAAAGCACCAGCAGGACATTGATGAAGAAATCACTGTTTATGGTAATCTTTCACTGTTTAGTGAATTTGAAAAGGCATTCTTAGATTTTTCCTGCCTTCTGAATCATTTTATATATTCATATTTGTCTATTGAGACACTTATAATCTTGATTTGCATTTGAGAGCTTTTAATACAAGAGGACAAGCCCATTTTGGGAGGCTTGATCCAGGAGATGTAGCCCAAGAGTTGGGGTGAACTCCTATATCATATTGCTGTTGTGTTTTGACATTATATTGCTGAATATTGTAGCTGATTCCCATGTTAAGTTTCAGCAAAAACAATTACACTTAAGATACATAAACAGTGAAAAGACATACACCATTTGCAAGCTAAATTTCCGCATAACATCAAATTTAAAGCAAGATTATTTTAATTAAATCTGAGTGATTACTTCTATATTTTCTTTAGGCAGAGTCTGTAAGAGGGCCAGGTAGCCTCTAGATTCATCCTTTCTTTGAAAGGTGAAATATCCGGTAAATGCCCCTACAGTCAATCTCTGTATTAGAAATATGAAGTTCTCACATTTTCAGATTTAAACTTAGAATATGTTTGCACTCATTTACATAATTGAAAATGGATACCTTGCACCCTTTTCAAGTACCTTCCATTTTCAGATCAGATGGTATCAGAGCTCAGGTTGAGCATTCCTTATGGTGCAAAAGGTTTTAAAACAATGTAAGAGATTTACTGTTTATTGGTTGCAAAATGGCTGCTTGAATGAGAAGGGGTATTTACTGACATTTGGCTAAAAGCTTGTCGTTTGATTGAAAGCTTTGAGGAATTTTCTTTGGAAGTTCTTTTTGGTTGCTTGAACATTTACATAATGTCATCTTCTTCTACAAGGGAATTTTCCTCCTTCACGAGATTCTTCAATGATGACATGAAGAATGAGTTTTTTAAAGTGAAGGACATGGTGCAGATTCTCCTTGAGGATCAAAGGGAAAGTGTTCAACTTCGGGCACAATTGCTAGCTATGCAAGAAGAGAAAGAAGCCATTCTTCAAAGACTGCATAATATGGAGTTGTAGCTTCTTCAAGTTCAAGAAGCTTTGTCCAAGAAAATTCTTGAGGAAGAGGATAATCGTTCCAACTTGTCTTCAAGTTCCTCCATTGAAAAGTATGTTGGTTCTTTTGAAAAACATACAAGAGGTATTGGGTCCAAATTGATGTCGAAGATGGGCTATTAAGAAGGCAAAGGTTTGGGCAAGCATGCACAAGGCATTGTTGAGCCTATTTGTGTTGTGGAGCGTCCCAAGAATATTGGTCTTGGCTATGAGCAGCTTAATGGCGAAGCTTTGAGCACATGCATTCAAGAATGTGATGCAAATTTTAAGAGAACATTTCTCCCAAGTTCTCAATTACATCAATGTCATGATGATAATATTCCTTACCATTGTTTGAAGCCTTTGTTGCAGTAAGAAGATGGTAGACATGTAGCTTATGACAAGCATGCAAAGCAACATAAGAGGATTTCTTGTACATTTTGTGGTCAATTTAACCATCATGTTTCGAGATGCTGGATGAGGAAGAAGGCACACAAGATGCAGATGAAGCAAAGACTACCTTCAAAGAATGTGCATATGATTTGCACTTTTTTCCAAAAGAAGGGACATGTTGTCTCTCATTGTTGGACTTTCATCCAACTCGTCGTCCCACGCACATGCAGCAAGAGGACAAAAATATTGGCGAAGGTGGAATCATGGATTCCATTATTAATGTGGAAAGGGAAGTTTCACATGAGGAAAAGTTGCAGCAGCAAAAGTCACCATGGAAGTTGCTTGGTGAGAAGTGGATGGACTTCTTGACACAGTAAGACGTACTCCTTTTGTACATATGCAAATTTCGGATGTATGCATGTATTTTATTGTAATATCTTTTTTGTTTTGAGCCACTTTAGATCATTGATCAAGGCTGCGTTGTATAGTTTCACTCTATAAATTTCTCGCCAGAAATTTCTATGTGAGTTCAAGAAGGTCAGTTGCGGACAGTTGTGGACAAGCGCATTCAGGAAGGGAAATGTCAAATTCTTTCCATTTGTGGTTCAATTTCATTTGCTTTTCAAGGAAAATTTTTTGAAGGGCTGAAGAGAAGAGGATGTTCATTCTCTCATTTTCTGTACTACAAATCAGTTCAGCATTTCAGTAAGCTTTTGGGGACCAAAAGCCTCTCATTTGGGAGGTGTGATTAGGAGCTCAAATCTGAGCTTGGGAAAAATCTAAAAAAAGAAAGTTCTCAAAATTGATTGAAACCAAGATAGTTACATAGGTCTCGTCTTCCTGATTCTAGTGCCGCAAACGGTTCGAAAAACGGACACCGTATGAAGAAGTTATTGCACTTTTAGTGGAGTGGGTCCGGCGGAGCACGGAGGGGCCAGCCCTCCCCCCATGGAACCTCATCATATGACCAGTGTGAGAGCTTAATGATTAAGAGCGCTTAAGGAGCCTAATCTCAAGTTTAATATTTAATTAAGCTTCATTTAAGTGGAGCTTAATATGGTGGAGATTCTGGAGGCGCTCCCAAATTTAGGTGGACTTCCACTTTTAGTGGAGTTAACTGGCAGTTGCCCCACATTTAGTGGAGGAAATTGGGGCAAAGTTGTTTTGGTCATAACTTTCTCATTACTCAACCTTTTGGAACGAAATTTTTTTTTTATTTCATATTTTCTCAGCCTTTTGGACTCAATGGCGCAGGTTTCAGAGCCATTGGAGCTCATTTTCGACCTATTTAGCTTCGGAGAAGCTTTTTGAGCCACTAGGGCCATTTTGGGTTTTGAGTTTGGTTGAGCTGTGGGTAACCTTTTTTGGTGAACCAAAAGTCATTTTCGACTATTTCCTACATTCTAGAGCCATTTAAATAGGTCTTAGCTCTGTTTGAATATTTTCAGAGGCCGAAAACCTTTAGGAGAGTTTTCAGGGCCACCAGGGCCATTTTGGGTTTGGAGCTATTTAGAGTTGTGGTTATCAGTTGGAGGTGAAACAAAGCTCTATTTCAGATAATTTCGACCTTTTGAAGCCATTGGAAGAGTTTTCAGAGGCATTTGAGGACTTATAAAGCCCGAAAAGTTGTAGAGAAGTTCAAAGCACCAGCAGGACATTGATGAAGAAATCACTGTTTATGGTAATCTTTCACTGTTTAGTGAATTTGAAAAGGCATTCTTAGATTTTTCCTGCCTTCTGAATCATTTTATATATTCATATTTGTCTATTGAGACACTTATAATCTTGTATTGCATTTGAGAGCTTTTAATACAAGAGGACAAGCCCATTTTGGGAGGCTTGATCCAGGAGATGTAGCCCAAGAGTTGGGGTGAACTCCTATATCATATTGCTGTTGTGTTTTGACATTATATTGCTGAATATTGTTGTTGATTCCCATGTTAAGTTTCAGCAAAAACAATTACACTTAAGATACATAAACAGTGAAAAGACATACACCATTTGCAAGCTAAATTTCCGCATAACATCAAGTTTAAAGCAAGATTATTTTAATTAAATCTGAGTGATTACTTCTATATTTTCTTTAGGCAGAGTCTGTAAGAGGGCCAGGTAGCCTCTGGATTCATCCTTTCTTTGAAAGGTGAAATATCCGGTAAATGCCCCTACAATCAATCTCTGTATTAGAAATATGAAGTTCTCACATTTTCAGATTTAAACTTAGAATATGTTTGCACTCATTTACATAATTGAAAATGGATACCTTGCACCATTTTCAAGTACCTTCCATTTTCAGATCACAAAATGAAGAAACATTCATGAGTAAGGTGCCACAATCTAATTATGTATTCAAAGCTTGAGCATAACTCCAATTTTACACATGATTTGATAGGAGAAAGCTTCCCCTATTTATACAAAATATGAGAAGCTATCTCATTAATGAGATTCCATGAGTCTCTCCATATATCTCTAGAGTTACAATCCAAATAGAAAGTGATAAGGCACATGTCTTCTTAGAGTTACAATACAAATAGGAAATGAGACACATCCTTATGATCCCATGATCTTCTCCATCCAAATTCGACTTTGGCCTTAGGAGGCCACATAAGAGTTTTTTGGAAGCTTCTTTTTGACCTAAACATGGCAACAAACTCATTCCACTTGGTAGGTATAAGTATGTGCATATTATTTTCTAATTTTTAACCACAAATTCACTTAAAAATACTAGGAAATAATAAAGTTTGGAAAAACATAATGTAACCCAATAGTGGTAATGGTAAGGTAAATGTAATGAAATGGAGGTGGAGTGAAGGTGATAATATGGAAATATAAGTGAAAATGTAATGGAAGTAAATGAAAATTTCAAGGCCCAACATACCCCCCAACTGAAACTGTTGCATGTCCTCATGCAATCTATTACATTAATTCTTTTTTATCCTTGAGCTTTGGATTAACTTTGCATGATATCATTTGATAATTTCATATTTCTGCAAAGTATTTTTAGTTGAATTGCAACATGGTTGGTTCTTGTGTTTCAACCATATTTTGTTGTTGCATTCAATTTTGATCTTTGTGTTTTTCATAATGATGATTTGTGTAGGTTTTAACCCTATACAAAAATTATCTGCAAACGAATCTTAAAAACAGAAAATAAACAATAGCGATAGCATAAAACATAAAATAGTCATACACAGAGATTTTCCACTGGATCCCAAATCAGGACGACCAGCTTGGTTTTTCGTTATATTCCTTTTAGTGTTACAACACATATATACACATGTCGAAGCATACATAAACCCCAAACCATTAACCCTGGATTTGTACATAACCGTAGTTCCCTTGACCAGATCTACAAAATAACAAGGGCCAAAAGCTATCATGCCCCAAAACCATGTGCAAACCCATGCACAAAACCATGGGCTGGTCTGCCCACCGAAAAATAAGGTCCAAAAAAAATTTCCTGGGGTGTTTCCCTGGACCCCAAACAAGGGAGGCTGTCGACCCCCTACTGCGCTCAACACAATGTACAGGGGGGGCTATTTCCCCCCCATGCATGACTAGTCATGGAAAGAATATAACACATACCCAACATTCTCCCACTTGTTTTTTTCTTTCCGTAGGGGGCCACAGGAGGGTTGATTCATTAGCCCAGCTTTGCAACACCCATTGTTTCTCTACACCAAGAGAACTTCTAAGTGCTCACAGACTTCGTCAATGCATCTACAACATTCTTCAAAGTGTCCACCTTTACTAGAAACACCCTTTTAGCCTCAACCATATATCTCACAAAGTGATATTGAACATCAATGTGCTTTGTCTTTGAATGATAAGCAGGGTTATTAGCCAATAAAATTGCACTTTGGCTATCACAATTTATCCTAATAGCTTGTTGCACCAACCCCATACTTGAACACAATCTCTGCAACCAAACTGCTTCCTTGCTTGCATGAGTGGTTGCCATGTATTCTGCCTCTATAGTTAAAAGAGCCACTACAAACTGTTTTTTACTCATCCAACTGACTGCACCTCCAAATAGGCTAAACACACCCACCTGTAGATCTTCTTTGGTCCAGATCTCTAGCCTAGTTTGCATCAACAAAACCATGAATGTCCAACACTCTTTCCAATCTTGGTCTTCCTTGTTAGCACAAGCCATAATCACTAGTGCCACACAAATATCTGAAAACCTGATTCAATGTTTTCGAATGCTCCTTCCCTGGGTTTGACATAAAACTTCTCAATACTCCCACTGCATGTGCAATTTCTATGTTAGGCCTCCGTAGTTTGCAAGATTGGAAAGAACAAATGTTGCAGAGCCTACATCAAAACCAATTTGGAATCCTAGGATCTAGCCCTCCTGGATTTAGAGAGGGATCTTTCTATATAAGTGTTTTCAAAGATATGATCTTTAAGGCTTATGGTATGATATTAGGCTAGTTATAAAGCACAAGGTTTTATGTTTGTTTTGGTTAGGTGAATATCATTAAAATGAAGGAAGTCTATTGAGGGGTGAAGGTGTAAGTAGGTTGAAAATGGTTCAGCTGATAGGATAAGTAGGAAAAGGTATCAATCCATTGGGCTATGGAGTCACAAAAAGATTTAATTTCACAACAAGTTTCAAGAGTGGTCTATGGGGCAAGTCATCTATGTCAACAGATCTCTTTAAGTTTATTTATGGTATGAAACATTAAGAAGTGGTGAAAGAAGCAAACATATCAGAAAAAAAAAACAGCTTAAGATCAAGTAAGGACTTTTAACCTATCCTGCTTTCAGCATACTCAAAGGAAAACAAAGAATAGATTAAGATCAAATAAGGACTTTTAACCTAGTCGGATTTCAACATATTCTCAAAAGAAAACATTCAAGATAAAAAAAGAATAGATTAAGATCAAATAAGGAATTTTAACCTAGCTTGATTTCAACATATTCAAAGGAGAAACATTCAAGATGAACATAAAAAGTAGTCTAAGATCAGGTAAGGACTTTTAACTTAGCCTGCTTTCAACATACTTTCAGCAGATCTTTTCAAAGCAATTGTTGGAGAAGAAACTAGAGGACAGGGCTAACCATAAAATTCTCTAATTCAATTTTATTTAGCAAAATTTGGAAGAACATTCAAGGACAAAATCTCAAGTTTTACTCAGCAAGACATGGGCTCACCAACATTCCTTGACTGATCACACTCTATTGAATTATCCTCGAATACACAATTAGCAAAAAACATAAAGATAAAGATTTATCAGTGAGATTTAGGGTACTTAACAGTAAATACTAATCTATATTTGTTGATCCTTATCAAAGAAAATGGATAGTATGAAAAACATGAGAAAAATAACAATTTACAGTAAGAAAAACATCACCATTAACATACACCAGGATCCCATAAATTAGCTTGTATATTTGATGTTCAAACCAGTTACAATCTTCAAGTCCAGTGGGTCTTTACAGCTTGAAACTTATCATCTCAGCCTATCTTTCTTCTATTACAAAACAGAGCTTCAACAGCCTCAAAGATATTTACATTTAACAAGTATGCAACCAAAAACAATATTGTCTTCTAGAGAAGTATTTATAGAATAATGAGGAGGTGGAGTGAAAGAAAGGTCTATTTGTTCAATTAATATAGAGTAAGTGCTTCTCGGTCTTTGAAGGGAAAAATGGAGAAGTTTTCAAATGTTTTAAATTTGCCAATTGATTATTACATTAAATTTCATCAACTTTAGTCACTTTTGTTGACTTTGGAGGCTTTTGGTAGGCTGGAAATAAATTTTGAGTTGTCTTTGGAAAATATCTCTGACTGTGCATTCAATTTGTATTCCTTTTAGGTGAAATAGTTGCCAAGTGGCATTTTTGGTTTTCAGAGAAGTAAAGGCTTCTGATATTTGCCATTTAAATCCTTTCTTCTACTGATATGTTTGCTTTATCATTTTTAAACCCTGATTAGGCCTTAATATTGATTTTGGGCCTTTATAATCATCTTTGAGCTTTAAGCTTTATTTGCTGACTGTTTTAACCTTTTAAACATCTTTCTTTGGTCTTCAACCTTTATTTATTCCCTTAATTTCTTTTCAGGCTTTCTGTCTTTAATCCACTGTATTAACCTTTAACCCCTTCGCCTTAACTGTGCTTTATCCAATAAACTGTAGGATCAAGCCTTTAATTTTCAAATTTATTGCATAATCCTTTATCTTTAAACTTCATCTTCACTGTTCTTTCTCTTTTGTTATGAACAGGTATCTTGGCACACTGAGGGTTTAATTTGTTTTATCAGTTTTAATGGAGCACTGATAAACACTCATAAACCCTGTAAATCTCCTTTTTCACTCTTTAAACCCCAAGGATTGTCATCCCGGGGGGTTTTCCACTACTAATCTAGCTTGGAGGGCTTTTTAACACTTAAGCCGCCCTTAAAGACCTGCAACATAAACAAATAATTAAATAAAATCCTGCGTTTTAGTGGTTGACTGCTTTGGAGGCTTGGCGGAGGGCGAAAGGAGCAGTGAGGAGGGGAAAATGCAGGCGGAGGAGGTTCTGTGGAAAAAACCTGTGAAAACAGGTCTAAAATTGAATTTGGAGCGAAATGATGGAAAGTGGTTTTGCGAAAATTGTCGGCGGTTTTCACGCGGTAATTAAGTGGTAAGTGGTTTAGTTTGGAGAGAAAACGATCGAATCAAAATGGGATGCATGGCTTTTGCAAAACCAGCGGTGTTGCGTGGATTTTGATTGTTAAATCGCGACGGAAAAAGTTGCGTGAAACACAACATAGGCCGTTAGATCAAGGGGAGCAGATCCAACGGTGGAGGGATGAGCGCAATGGAGAAAGGTGCTCGGGCATGGTATTAGGTGGGAGCCAGGTGGCAAGTACTGATTGGATGGGTGTTTGAATAGTGAGAGGTGGGTCCAGAGGGGTGTTGGGTTTGATCGGGGCTGTTGGATCATAAAGATCAACGGTGAGATTTGATGCGGAGGGTAGATGGACAGATATGGGTCGGGTGATAAAAGGATGGGGGAGAAGTATAATGACCATTGATATTTATAGATTGACAGTCAAGATTGTTTCATGGAGTGATAAGGCGGGGAGAAAAGGAAAAAAAGAAATGCGGGCTGTTAATGGAAATGCCGATGCAATGGGCACTTAAACATAGGCACTGGAGCATGGTCCCGTGGAGGAATATGTGACCAAGGGCCAGGGAAAAAGGGGCCAATCGCATCGGCAGGGGAAGGGGAAGTAATGTAACGGAAAATGTAATAGCACCGATGCGATGGGGCTAAGGGCTTGGTCGCGGGCGCAAGGTCTTATGACAGAGGAGGACCTAGGATTTTAATCCCTTGGGGGCTTAAAGCCTGTGTTATAAGAAAGGGCGCATTTAAGCCAAAAGAGGGGTTTTTTTAGTGTTTTTTGAGGTTTCGGATGAAGTAAAAGGATTTTTAAAACCAAATAAGAAAGAGTTAAGAGGTTTTAAAGGGATTTTCGAGGAAAATAAAGATAAATGAGAGAGGAAAGGATAATTTTTACAAGGAAAATAAATGATATGGGGGCATTGTATGAAGATGAAATGGGGGAACGAAATGATGAAAATGGAGCCTTTTTAGGAGATAGTTTCCTTTGGGAACAACAATATTTTGAAGGGAACAACAGGCTAAGGAACATCACTGTTAAGGAACAGAAAGCTAAGGAACAACACTATTAAAGAACAACAGGCTAAGGAACAACATTGTTAAGGAGTAGCACTGTTAAGGAACATCACTGTTAAGGAACAACACTGTTTAAGGAACAGTAGGCTAAGGAACAACAATGTTAAGGAACAACACTGTTAAGGAACAACAGGCTTCAAGAAGTCACAAATTTTGCATGATATTTGTTTCTTGAAGACCAAAGACCCGTTTTGGCCATCATTTGCAGTGACAAAATTTACTGATGGCTAACAGTGGCTCCACTTGGGGATGGCAGCTCCTTGGAGATGTCAAGAACTTCATAATTTTATCTCTGAGATGCAGACCTGTGCCTTATCCATTGACAACCTGCTTCTTCTTTGATCATGCTTCTTTAAAAGATGATTAGAACTTACATCAAACAGAATTATTTCCCAAACAACTACCTACGTAGCCTACTTCTTAACATTTTTTCTTCATAAGGTGCATTTGGACTTGCAGACCTTAAACATCAACATTTTATTCTTTTGAAAACGGGAAAAACTAATCTAAATCTACTCTTTTTCCTTCCATGATTTCAAATTAAACTGTTGAACTCATAAATTCTCTACCTAAGCTACTATCTACCAGGATTAGACTGTCTAGCAGATTTTATTCTCTATTTTCTAAAACAGAAATTGAAAGACAGTCAAACCAGGATTAAGCAGTCTGCTTTGTTGTGGGACTATGGCACAAAAACAAGCTGCACATAGACTGAAATTTGCAGAAAATAAAAACAAAGATGTGAAGGCTTAAGATCTAAAAAATAAAAGACATCCTTCACTCTTTCTTTAGCTCTGATTTTGATCCTTTTAGAGCTGTTCTCTTATCTCTTGGTTCAAATTTTGAGCATATTAGAACCAATTCTTCATTAAACTTATAGGTTCAGGATTTAATCTTGTTTGAACCACTGTTGTTCTATCCTAATCTATTCTACTGATAAGCCAAGATTAAGCAGTTTGGCAAATATTCTTCACTAACCTATCAGCAGAAATTTGAAATCTATCTTAGTCATGATTAGGCTGTATAACTAAAATAGCAGTGTTGTTGTTTATTAGTGGCATTTAAGCTTGCACACTTTCAGATTTTTCCTTTCTTTTTTGATATGGGGCTGTACCTTTCTTCTTTTATTTCTACCCTGTTTTCTCTTTTCTACTGTTTTTGTATTTTCTCTTTTTTCAAATTCAAAAGCTTGTGTTAAAAAAAAAAAAAAAAAAAACCTCTAAAAGAAAAATATGGGTTAACAAAAATAATGTTTTGAGCATCCTGCCATTGCCAGGACCTCCAAAGTATTCAGCTAGAAAGAATGCATTGTTTCCAATAGCAGACTAGATAAGATAAGGACCCTGCCATAAGTTATCAAATTTTCCATGTTTGCCATTATCTTCTCTTCTTGAATCCCATTTCAAAACTTTATCACCAATATTGAAATCACTTGCCTTGGTTCTTTTGTCAAACAACTTCTTGATGTTTTCTTGTAGTTGTTGTGCTCTAATATATACTTCTTCCCTGTTTTGTTGTATATGTATAGTCTGGTTTATTCTTCTGGTCATATCATCATCTTCAGACTGTACTTCTTGGATCAACTTCATGACTAGCACTCCTAAACTGGTTGGAAATATTGCATCAGTTCCATAAACTAGCTGGTAAGGAGACATCCCAATTGAGTTTTTTATTGTCAATCTGTCTGCCCATAATGCATGTACTAGCTTACTGTGCCATGAATTTTTGTTATCTTCCAACAACTTCTTGATTATGTTGACCAAGCTTTTATTTTAGGATTCTGCCAACCCATTACCTTGTGGGTAATAAGCTGTGGAATGACCCAATATAATCCGATACTTATGACAGAATTATACCATATTTTTAGACCCAAATGAAGCAGCATTATCAGTTATGATCTTCCTAGGACATCCAAATCTAGACAGTAAATGGTTTTCAAGGAATGAAATGATAACAAAGTTTGTGGCATTCCTAGAGGGGATGGTTTCTATCTATTTAATAAAATATTTTATTGCTGTGAGGATCCATCTATGTTGGGCAGATGAGGGAGGATGGATTTCCCCAATGAATTCTAGACCCCACTGCTGAAAAGGAGCTTCAACAGTGATTGGTTGCAGAGGTAAGGGAAGCAATTTTCCTTTTCCTTCAAAAATTTCGCATTTATGATAGGCATTAATCATCTTATGAACATCTTGAAAGAGGGTGGGCTAGTAATAGCCATCTCTAAGGATTTTGTTAGCAGTTGATTTCCAGTAGAGGTGTCCTCCACATTCTCCTTCATGAAACTCATGCTTGATATTATCTACATCATTCTCAGGCAAACATTTAAGCAATAATCCACTAGCATTTTTCCAATATAAACATTCATTTTAAATGCAGTAATTTACGGCTTTCAACTTTAAGAATCTTGCCTTAGTTTTAGGCAAACCAAGAGGGACATTTAGATTGAGAAAAATATACAAAATGTCAGCATACCAAGATGAATTCAGAAAATGATCTTCAATAATTGGAGTTGAAAACTCCTCCTATTTATCTAATTCATTAAACATGTTTATATCAAGAGCTTGAAAGTTGGATTCAGCCATAAGTTTTGCTAGAACTTTACCTTTTATGAGCTTAGTGGGTTTGATTTCCAAATCATATTATAAAATTACAACAATCCACTTTCCTCTTTTTCCATCTGGAGCTTGGGTCAATATGTCTTTTACAACTGAATGAGGCACAAATGCTATAATGTGGGAATGTAAAACGTAAACTCTGAAGTCTTTTAAGGGTTTGACCTAAGGCAAAGGCTTGTTTTTACATTATATTGTACTTCAGAGGTGCATCTCTTAATGCCTTGCTGAAAAATGCAATTGGCTGCTCTTGTCCATTCAAGTTTTTCTGTAATAGGACAACAACTACTGTGTGTTCTGATGCAAATGAAAAAATGAAGAAATCCTTTGAAAAATCAGGACTGATAAGAACTGGTGTTTTGGTGAGTGTTTGTTTTACTAGTTCAAATGAATTCTTTGCTTTTAAGGTCCATTTAACTCCTTCCTCTTTTTTAAGCATATCTGTTATGTTTCTAAGGAGTTCAGCTAGATTGGGTATGAACCTTCTCAAGAAATTTATCTTTCCAATGAAAGATTGAAATTCCTTGATGTTTCTAGGATGGCTGATTTGCAATATACCATCAATCCTTTTTGGGTCTATCCTTATTCCCTCTTTTGATATGATATATCCAAGAATTTTATCTTCTTGTAGACCAAACAGTGTTTTCTTTGGATTTAAGGACAGTCCAAATTTTTTGCATTTTTCAAAGACTTTTCTCAAGTGTATTAGGTGTTCTTCATCTGTTTTAAAATAGATAGTGATGTCATCTAAGTAAATCACTATGAAGTAACCTATTTCTTCTGAAAATGAAATATCCATGGCTCTCTGAAATGTGGCACCAGCATTCATTAAACCAAAAGGCATTTTCAAATACATGAAAGTACCCCAAGGTGTAGTAATGGCTGTTTTAAGTTGATCATAAGGATGTACCAATATTTGATTGTAACCTGAGAAGCCATCTAGCAAAGAAATTCTTCTAGAACCAACTACCCTCTGTAAGATATGATCCATTTTGGGTAAGGGATAATTGTCCTTTAATGAGGCTTTATTTAAATTTCTAAAATAAATGCAAAGCCTTATTTCTCATGTTTTCTTCCTAATTGTTACAAGATTAGACACCCACTCTGAGTATCTAAAAGGGACTATAATTCCAGCATCATACACTTTTCTAATTTCTTTCTCTACCAAAGGTAAATGAACAGGGTTAATTCTGCGCAATTTTTGTTTAAAAGGTTTCTGGTTCTCTTTGAGGGGTATCTTATGCTGGATTATTTTTGTATCATATGATTTCAGATATTCATAACTCCACGCAAAGACATCAAAAAATTCTTTAAAAAGCTCAATATATTTCATTTTAATGTGAGCTAGCAGTGTTTTGGACAATTTGATCATTTCGGGCTTTTCCTCACTGCCTATGTTGCATTCTTCCACTTCAGTTTCAATAGGTTCCAGTTTGGCATTTTGGCAGCATCATTCAAGTCAAACAATTCTTATAATGGGACCAATCCTCTTAGCAAGCTATGATCTTTAGATTGCAGCATTTCTAAGTCTCCATCTTCCAAATCCATGCTATTTTCTGTCATATGTTTGGGTTCATTAGTTAACATATTTATTTCAGCAATCTCTGGAGACTTTTCTTCTTCAGTAAGTGAGTTTTCTTCAGTAGGACAGTCTTCATCATACTCTGAATCTAAGTTTGGTGTTTCAAATTCATTTTTGGACTGTAGGAAATCTTCTATTTTTTTATCTCCATCAAACACTTGCCAGTATTTTTCATTATCTGGGACAGCTGGTCTCTATTTGACTTGGGTGGTGCATTGCTTGGTTTCATAAGGTGTAAGACAAGTTCTAGCAACAAAGGATAACCCATTGGCAAGGAAATTTTGGTTTCTTGGGACAAAAATAAGTTGGAATTCATCAAATATTTTTAACAAGTCCATGGCATCATCTCTATAGGCTCTAAGTCTGGGATGTTTAGCATTGTATTCCCCATTTACTTACCTAATTATCAATTCCGAATCTCCATGAACTGATATCCTCTTGGCCCCTAGTTTTTTCAATAAATGCAGGCCTAAAAGGAGAGCTTCATACTCAACTATTGTTACACAGTAATTTGTCACCGTCCCTACCATTCCCTATCCCGCACAATGGAGGACCCATTATGTGACCTGTGAACACTGTCATGCCTTGAAAACATCATCAATGCATCCCTCTGAGTATGAGCTTCATTTCCCCTTGAGACATCTCCTTGCAAAATCCATGAAAACAGCTCTTTTTGCATTGGCGCGGGTAGACAGTTCAGTGCTCGCGCCAATCAGGGAAATCCTGTAAAGAGGTCGCGCCACTTGGCGCTCTGTCATAGAGCAGCAATCGCGCCACCCATTTTAGGGACTGTTTTTTAAATATGGATGGCGGAAGTTGAGTTCAATCAAACTCACAACCATTGCCTATCTTGAGTTGGGAGGTTTGGCTGCGGGAGTTCTATGGAAGGGAAGTAGTTTTGCCACCTTCTATAGAACCTTCCTTGTTGATAGGGCCAATCCCATAATAATAGGGATCCCAACTCCCTCCTTCCCCATCTATAAAAGCTTGCTTAGATCCATGGCAAGCTAGTCTTGAAGTGCTGAAGCTTTGCATCTCCCTATTCCCAAGTGCCTTTGTGCTGTAAAGAATCCCTTCTTTCCCTTAAGGCCCATTCAAGCGAGGAGACCATTGTTACGAGACTCCGGAGAGGTTTTCCCTTTCCTTGGCGAGCTTTGCGAGACGTGGACGACCGGAGACCCGTTCGAAGGAAGCTTCGACGTCAGAACTTGGTTGTAACTTCTATTCGTTTATCACTTTAATAGATGACTATGATTATGGTTCCACTCCTTTTGCAATCATGTTGATGCGAGTAATGTCTTTTCTGACCGATGTTTAGTTACGTATGCTGGTTCCTATGCTTGTATCTGTTTGTTCTTTCTGTGTGCAGGTGTTCATCCACGGAGATCGTGGAAGGATTGTGATCTGCCAGGACCGAAGGACGGGGACATCTCTTTTTCAGATCGAGCGCTGGAATCCAGGTAGGTTCTTATCCCAAATCTTTCATTCGTAACTAGGAGCCTGCGTCATAGCATCGTTTGTTTGTTGCTAGACCCCTGCTGGGCTAGTAGGGATCGCCTCTGTCCGCAGAGGGGATTTACCTTCTCAACAACTATGTTGTTTGTACATTGGAAGTTTAATCTATAGGAATGCCCCTCAGCATGATTTTTTTTAGTGTTGTGTAACCATATTCCTACTCCTACACTAGTTTTATAGGAAGATCCATCAAAACTCATGCTCCAAAGAGGAATATTTTTATATTTTTTATTTATTTCATTATTGTCCTCTCTGTCTTCTTCATCATTTTGTTTTGTACAAGGGTTTGCACTACGTTTTTCTATGGTTTTTTCCTCAAATATTTTCGATGTTTTGAGGTTTTATTTCGATTTCATGATCCGCATCATATACATGATCGTTTTGGACCTTAAGACCTTGATCTCGTTTGCTGTAATCTTTTGAATTAGCAAACTTCCTTTAGTTTCTCCTTATTTTCTCTTCATCATTTGTCGCCACTATGTTTGGATGTTTAGTGACCACTACATTTGAAGATTAAGCCTTCTATTGACACCTAATCGTTTATTAGGAATATCATCACTGAAAAGAATGAAAGATTCAAGGTCAGTGTGTATGGAATAGACAGGATAATTATCTAGTCTTTCTTGGTTACTCACCATATATTTCATGTGTGTTTCCCTATAGAGTATTCTAGGTTGACTGAAGACAGGGATGGTGGCATAAGTCATATCCATCTGCATAGTGCCTTGCAACTTAGCCCCCCATGATCTTGAAAGAAGCATGCCATATTTGGGGGGTATATCAGCCACTAGAATGTCTATCACTAAGCTCTTGGCTGGTATTTGGGCTAAGTTAACACACAAATCCTTTATTAGGCCTAGGCATCTCACCCTACTTGAATCAAAGGAATATAAATCTTTGTATGGTCTAGTCACCTCTAAGCCTAATATTTCCATTATTACCTTGGGCATGAGGTTGTGTGATGCTCCTGAATCAAGCATGGAATTATGCCAAATATTATCATGGATGTTCAGACTAATGTAAAATGGAGGGGTAGTTCCTTCCTGAAATTTTCCTTCAATTTTAGGACCAAACAGAAGCTCTGGTGTATCATCATTCAAGTTCACAGTGTCATTAATGTCTTCTATGTTCAAAGCTTTCAAAATTTGACCTCTATATACATTTTGAGTGACTAATTCGGTGAGTGGGACAGAGATTTTGATTTTGGAAATTTTGTTCTCTAGGCTAAAGGGAATCTGATTTTTTAAAATGTTTGATTCAACCTTGTTAGTCACTCCTTGTTCAACAAAATCAGCTTGCTGATTTCTACTATTTACAGCAGTCATAATGGTTTTTTCAGGAGCATTAGTTGAGATGCTAGTGCCTCTTGGGTTAACACTCTGTTCTTCATTGACTTGGGTGTTTTTCCCTTTGTTTAAATCAGAACTTACAACCATTGTTTTATGATTTTTAGCTGTCTTTTTGGAAGCATTTTGTTAGTATGAATCTTTTGTCGAAGTGTACGAAAAAAAACCACTTTAGCTACGCATAACTTATAGCCCTAACATCAAATATGGCTGCCAATATCTTCAGATCTGCAGTTAGTTGATCAAGACAAGTGCTGCAAAAATCCATATCTATGCATAAAGAGACATTAAGCAGTAAAAATAAGGTTTTTCTCCATACATCCAATAGACAAGACAAGAACAATATTTTTGAAAGAATTTTTTGTATTAAGGGCACCTGGGAGGAAAACAAGAAGGTGTTTCCAATTCTTCTCAATGGGATGGGTTCTTGGAAGTCCTCAGCACTTCAGATCTAGCATTTCTCTCTCTTGTTGGTGTAGAAAACCCAGACAAAGATAGAACTCAAAGGGAGCTCACACAACAAATAATGGAAAATATGAAAATGATAATGGCTCAAAGTCAGACCAAGAGTTTAGATCCAGAGTGATCTAATAGGCAACAAAAGGTAAAGAATGGTAGGAAAAACCCTCCTATTTATAACAAAATATTGGGTCATTCTAGATCTTGGTGCATGATTAAAATAACATTAACCAAATCTAGATCCACCTTCTATGGAATATTTTATTATATTTGTTGGAGGGAAAAAGTATTTGACTTGGGTCAAATCCCTTTATTTGTGAATAATAAATAAATAAATGATTTATTTATCATTTTAAGGAAGTGGTTGAAAGATAATCAAATAAATAATGATTTATTTAATTATTTATGGGTGATTTAGTCATATTTAACAAGGAATATTATTTAAATAAGATTTAAATAACTATTCCTAGAAAATAATAAGATAAATAAGGATTTATCTAATTAATTTCTTTGTTTTGGGTTAAACATGACCAGGAATAATAATTAAATTATTGTTTAATCAATTATTCCATGAGGGAAATCAAACAAATATATATTTGTTTAATATTTCCCTTTGGGGTTTCCTGTTTAGACCATAAACAACCTAATAAATGTGTTTTATTAAGTTATTTTACATAGTGAAAGAGATTTTACTTAGGGTAAAATTGGTCTTACATGGTGTACTTGGGTCCATCCAATGATAGTAGGTTAGATGACCAAAAAATTGTGTAACACATTTTCAGGGCTGTTTTTGGCAGATTTATCAAAGGTTTTGTTCCTGGTAGTTTCTTGATTCTTTTTACTTCTTAGGTCATATTGTCTTGGTGATCCTATGATGCCATTTTCAGAGTATTGTTCATAATAATAAGTTTATGTTCTTCTATCATCATAGGGTGTATATAGACCTTGTTTCCTTTCATGGAGGAAATCATAATCCTCATTGCTTACTCCCAGCATGTTTATATTGTCATCCTTTGTTTGTTAATTTGTCTCTTCATCCTCATTAACATAATTTTCTTGGAATGGAGGTCTAATCTGTTGATCATCCTCTCTTTGTCTATTCTGAGGTTGATTTCTCCTAAAGTTCTGATTCTGATTTTGAGACTGATTTATGTTTTATGGAGATGATTGATTTTCTCTAGATTGTGCTCTCTCAAATATGCTCATCCTCTTCATCATCTCCTCCATCATCCTTTCCATTTTTGAGCTAGATGTGGAAGGTGCAGTCTCCTCCCTAAATGATACCTTCTTTTCATTCCTCATCCTAGCTCTTTTCTCAATCAGATTTACTTCCACAGCAAGAGCTCCCTTCTGCATGTCTTCCAAAGTTAAGGGATCTCTTTATCTTAGCTGATAGGCCATTTCAAGATCAAATCCTTCAAGAAATTTGACCAAAGATGAGCCTTGTGGAGGTTTCAAATCATGGGGAATTGCATTATAAACACTATTGAATCTAGTGCAATGATTTTGAACACTTTCCCCAGCGTTTATTTTGAGGTTGTTGTAATCTGAAAGTATTTGGAGAGGGTTTTTTCTGACTTCCTATTTGTTTAGGAATGACTGATGGAGAGCCTGGAGGTCATTAATACTATTAGGGGTTAAGATTTTGAACCATTTCCTTGCTTCTCCCTCTAAACTTTGAGAAAATAATCTGAGTTTAATAGTTTCATCATCTATCTCATTTCTATCAAAATAGTCATTCATCTTATCCACATGTTGTGAAGCAGTAGTAGAACCACTGACATCATATAATGGAATCTTGGACTGATAGTCATGTGGAAAATTGACTAAAGGTAAATGAAGGACTAGAGGAGCATACCATGTTGCCATGATAGGAGGTTGTGGAAAAAGTGGGGGGTTTACAGGTGGAGGATGTAAGATAGGAGGGGGATGATGGAATGGAGTAGTTTGAACAGTGGATGTATGGATAACAGAAACACTTGGACCAACAAGAGCCTGTTGAGCAGATCTAGGATGAGAAAAACCAAATTTAGGAATGAAATGAAGGTCAGGTGGAGTGGTTTCTCTATTATCAGTATGTTCACCACTAGGCTGGGGTGAGTATGGAGGCTCAAATTCTACCTGATCTATATCACTAAGTGACTTAGTTTTGGATGGATGTATTAAGTCAACTTGTGTATCTTGTAGAGCTGAAATATTTTCAAGAACAGAATTAGCCCTATGAATTGGTTTGACAATAGTTGAAGTATTGGATTTAGGAGATTTCCTAAGAATAATTTTTGGATTATCAACTATCTCAGGAGGATTTGGGTCAGGATAGGCTCTAGTATGAATTCTTTTAGAAGCCACTATGTGGTGTTTTCAGACCCAATGATAAGAAAATTTCAACCAAGTATGAAAATCTTTAATAGGCTAACTGATCTTTAACAAGAAAACTTAATTCTCAAAGTTTCCTTAACTGATTTTGTATGATGTTATGATAGAATGGGTTTCCCAGTGGAGTCTTTAGGTCAATTTGGAAACTTGGAGTCGCCAGGTGGAATTTTAGCTTTTGAAGGTAAAATGTTTTATGGTCCACCACTATTGATTGATTTAAATACCAATCTGAAATGTTTTGGGTTTTCTGAGTTTTTTACAATCCTATGTTTATGAGAGTGTCTTATATCTATTTCAACACTTAGCTACGGTGATGAGACAAACAGAGTCTACTCTATGGCTCACTAGCTGATTTTTTCAAGGTTTGATAAGGGTCTGTTAGAATCCTAAGGGTTACTTAGATTGCCACTAATTCAGACAAGTCCTATCATGATCACCAGTATGATGGTAGTGCTTGAAGAAAGCTAATCTTTACTTGAATGAATACTAAGTATTTTGTTTTGAGGATTTTACTTAGAACAAACGCTGTAGAGCCTACATCAAAACCACTTTGGAATCATAGGATCTAGACCTCCTGGATTAAGAGAGGGATATCTCTATATAAGTGTTTTCAAAGATATGATCTTTAAGGCTTATGGTATGATATTAGGCTAGTTATAAAGCATAAGGGTTTTTGTTTGTTTTGGTTGGGTGAATATCATTAAAATGAAGGAAGTCTGTTGAGGGGTGAAGGTGTAAGTAGGTTGAAAATGGTTCAAATGATAGGATAAGTAGGAAACAGTATCAATCCATTGGGCTATGGAGTCACAAAAGGATTTAATTGCACAACAAGTTTTAAGAGTGGTCTATGGGGCAAGTCATCTATGTCAACAGATCTCTTTAAGTTGATTTATGGTATGAAAAATTAAGAAGTGGTGAAAGAAGAAAACATATCAGAAAACAAAAAGCAGCTTAAGATCAAGGAATTTTAATCTAGCCTACTTTCAGCATACTAAAAGGAAAACAAAGAATAGCTTAAGATCAAATAAGGACTTTTAACCTAGTCTGATTTCAGCGTATTCTCAAAAGAAAACATTCAAGATAAACAAAGAACAGCTTAAGATCAAGTAAGGACTTTTAACCTAGCCTTCTTTCAACATATTCAAAGGAAAAACATTCAAGATGAACATAAAAAGTAGTCTAAGATCAGGTAAGGACTTTTAACCTAGCCTGCTTTCGACATAATTTCAAGGGATCTTTTCAAAGCAACTATTGGAGAAGAAACTAGAGGACAGGGCTAACCATACACTTCTCTAATTCAACTTTAGTTAGCAAACTTTGTAAGAACATTCAAGGATAGAATATCAAGTTTTACTCAACAAGACATGGGCTCACCAACATTCCTTGACTGATCACACTCTATTGAATTATCCTCGAATACACAATTATCAGAAAACATAAAGATAAATATTTATCAGTGAGATTTAGGGTACTTGATAGTAAATCCTAATCTATATTTGCTGTTCCTTATCAGAGAAAATGGACAGTATGAAAAACAGGAGAAAAATAAAAATTTACAGTAAGAAAAACATCACCATTAACATAGACCAAGATCCCATAAATCAGCTTGTATATTTGATGTTCAAACCAGTTACAGTCTTCAAGTCCAGTGGGTCTTTACAACTTCAAACTTCTCATCTCAGCCTATCTTTCTTCTATTACAAAACAAAGCTTCATCAGCCTCAAAGCTATTTACATTTAACAAGTATGCAACCAACAACAATACTATCTTCTAGAGAAGTATTTATAGAATAATGAGGAGGTGGAGTGAAAGAAAGGTCTATCTATTCAATTAATACAGAGTAAGTGCTTCTCGATCTTTAAAGGGCCAAATGGAGAAATTTTCAAATGTTTTAACTCTGCCAATTGATTATTACATTAAATTTCATCAACTTTAGTCACTTTTGTTGACTTTGGAGGCTTTTGGTAGGCTGGCAATAAATTCTGAGCTATCTTTGGCAAATATCTCTGACTATGCATTCAATTTGTATTCCTTTTAGGTGAAATAGCTGGCAGGTCCCATTTTTGGTCTTCAGAGAAGTAAAGGCTTATGATATTTGTCATTTAAAGCCTTTCTTCTGCTGATCTGTCTGCTTTATCATTTTTAAACCTTGATTAGGCCTTAATATTGCTTTTGGGCCTTTGTAATCATCTTTGAGCTTTAAGCTTCATTTGCTAACTCTTTTAACCTTTTAAACATCTTTCTTTGGTCTTCAACCTTTATCTCTTCCCTTAATTGCTTTTCGGGCTTTCTGTCTTTAATCCACTGTATTAACCTTTAACCCCTTCATCTTAACTGTGATTTATCCAATAAAATGTAGGATCAAGCCTTTAATCTTCAACTTTATTGCATAATCCTTTATCTTTAAACTTCATCTTCACTGTTCTTTCTCTTTTGTTATGAACAGGTATCTTGGCGCACTGAGGGTTTCATTTGTTTTACCAATTTTAATGGAGCACTGATAAACACTCATAAACCCTGTAAATCTCCTTTTTCACTCTTTAAACCCCAATGATCTTCATCCCGGGGGGGTTTTCCGCTACTGATCTAGCTGTGGAGGACTTTTTAATGCTTAAGCCGCCTTTAAAGACCTGCAACATAAACAAATAATTAAATAAAACCCTGCGTTTTAGTGGCTGACTGCTTTGGAGGCTTGGTGGAGGGAAAAGGGAGCAGTGAGGAGGGGAAAATGCAGGCGGAGGAGGTTTTGCAGAAAAAAACCTGCGAAAACTGGTCTAAATTTGAATTTGGAGCGAAATGATGGAAAGTGGTTTCGTGAAAACCGTC
The DNA here is from genome assembly GCA_034641835.2 of Pinus albicaulis. Classification (NCBI taxonomy): domain Eukaryota; kingdom Viridiplantae; phylum Streptophyta; class Pinopsida; order Pinales; family Pinaceae; genus Pinus; species Pinus albicaulis. The sequence goes on along the minus strand of CM076571.1, from coordinate 82,657,212 downwards.
GGCAGTTTTCACGCAGTGATTGAATGGTAAGTGGTTTAGTCCGGAGGGAACACGATCAAATCAAAACGAGATGTGTGGCTTTTACAAAACCAACGGTCTCACTTGGATTTTGATTGTTAAACCCTGACGGCAAAAGTTGCGCGAAACACAATGTAGGCTGTTGGATCAAGCGGAGAAGATCCAACGGTGGAGGGATGAGAGTGATGGAGAAAGGTGCTTGGGCGTGGAATTAGGTGGGAGCCAAGTGGCAAGCACTGATTGGATGGGTGTTTGAATAGTGGGAGGTGGGTCCGGAGGGGTGTCGGGTTTGATTAGGGCCGTTGGATCATAAAGATCAACGGTGAGATTTTATGCAGAGGGTAGATGCACAGATATGGGTCGGGTGATAAAAGGATGGGGGGGAAGTATAATGACCGTTGATCTTTATAGATCGATGGTCAAGATTGTTTCATGGAGTGATAAGGCAGGGAGAAAAGAAAATAAATAAATGTGGGCTTTTAATGGAAATGTCGATGCGATGGGGGCTTAAACATAGGCGCTGGGGCATGGTCTCGCGGAGGAATATGTGACCAGGGTCCAGGGAAAAAGGGGCCAATCGCATCGGCAGGGGAAGGGGAAGTAATGCGACGAAAAATGTAATAGCGCCGGTGCGATGGGGCTAAGGGCTTGGTCGCAGGCGCAAGGTCTTATGACGGAGGAGGACTTGGGATTTTAAGCCTTCAGGGGCTTACAACCTGTGTTATAAGAAAGGGCACATTTAAGCCAAAAGAGGGGTTTTTTTAGTGTTTTTTGAGGTTCCGGATGAAGTAAAAGGATTTTTAAAACCAAATAAGAAAGGGTTAAGTGGTTTTAAAGGGCTTTTCGAGGAAAATAAAGATAAATGAGAGAGGAAAAGGGAATTTTTACAAGGAAAATAAATGATATGGGGGCATTGTATGAAGATGAAATGGGGGAATGAAATGATGAAAATGGAGCCTTTTTAGGAGACAGTTTTCTTTGGGAACAACAATATTTTGAAGGGAACAATAGGCTAAGGAACAACACGGTTAAGAAACAGTAGGCTAAGGAACAACACTGTTAAGGAACAACAGGTTAAGGAACAACACTGTTAAGGAACAACACTGTTAAGGAATAACACTGTTAAGGAACAACATTGTTTAAGGAAAAATAGGCTAAGGAACAACACTGTTAAGAAACATCAATATTAAGGAATAGCAGGCTTCAAGAAGTCACAAATTTTGCATGATATTTTTTTCTTGAAGACCAAAGACCCGTTTTAGCCATCATTTGCTGTGACAAAATTTACTGATGGCTAACAGTATGGTCTAGTACAAACCATTGCATACATCAGGCTACCCACTGCACTTGCATATGGAACACAGGACATATCCTCCTCTTCTTCTTGTGTCTTAGGACATTGCTCAGCAGACAACTTTACACCTATAGGAATCAGAACGTTCACCGGTTTACTATCCTGCATATTGAACCTCTGCAATATAGTCTCAACATACTTCCTCTTGTTTAACCAGAGCTTCCTCTTTGCCTGATCTCTCTTAATTTCCATGCCCAAAATATACTTTGTAGCACCAAGATCCTTCATGTCGAATTTGAAGAACAATTGGGTCTTCAAATCTTGGATAATTTCTTTGTCATTTCCAATCAACAACATATCATCCACATATAAGACCAAATAAATAACATGGTCACCAATTAATTTAAAATAAACACAGTGATCCTCCTTGCTTCCGGTGAAGCCAAGTCCTTGTATATAGGTATCAAATTTCTGATACCACATCCTTGGTGATTGTTTTAACCCATACAGAGACTTCTTTAACTTGCATACCAATTCTTTCTTACCCTTCACCATAAAGCCTTCAGGTTGCTTCATGTAGTTCTCCTCTTCTAGATCCCCGTGAAGAAATGTTGTCTTCACATCCATCTATTCTACCTCAAAATCAAATGCAACAGCAACAGATAAAATTAGTCTAATAGAAGTAACCTTGGCAATAGGAGAAAAAATATCACCAAAATCAATTCTCGGCACCTGGGAATAACCTTTTTCTACGAATCGAGCTTTGCATTTCTCCACCTTGCCTTCTACATTCATCTTCTTCTTAAACACCCGTTTTCTCCTGATGGGCTTCCTTCTAGCCAGCAAATCCACCAGATCTCATGCCTCATTTTTGTGCAAGGATGCCATTTCATCAACCATGGCCTCCTTCCAGAGTTTTCCATCCTCTAAATCTACTACCTCCTTGAAAATTCTGGGATCATCATCAGTTATAGTTAAATAAAAATTTGAACAGAAAGTAGATGGACTATAACTTTCTAGTTGTCTTCTTTCCCAAACTGATCTTCTCACAACTGGAGTTTGTGGCTCCTCCTCTTTTGAGTCTTCTTCTGTTGTAGAGTCTGATTCATCCTCATTTAGCTCAAACTCTATATTCTCAGGATCCTTTGGTAGGACTTCATGTTTAACAACATCTTTAACCTCTCTAAACACCACATCTCAGATGTACACAACCTTCCTTATTTCCAGGTTCCAAAGCTTGTAACCCTTTAAACCATCCTTATACCAAATAAAGATGCACCTTTCAGATTTATTATCCAACTTGATCATTTTATCCTTTGGAACATGTACATATGCATAACATCCAAATACCCTCAAATGTGAAAGAGAGGGTTTCTTACCAGTCCATACCTCATGTGGAGTCTTATCCTCCAACGCTGATGAAGGTGATCTGTTAACCAAGTAACATGCAGTCTCCACTGCCTCTGCACAGAATTCTTGTCCGAACCCGGTACCACTGAGCATGCTTCTTGCCTTTTCCATCAACATTCTGTTCATTCTTTCTGCAACTTCATTTTTCTGAGGTGTGTATGGAGTATTATTTTTCCGTGCTATACCACACTTCTTACAGAACTCATCAAATTCCTTCTTGTAGAACTCCCCAACATTATCTGTCCTCAACACATTTATCTTCTTCTTTGTCTGGTTTTCCACCAAAGCCTTAAATTATTTAAATCTGTCAAAGACTTCAGATTTTTTCCTCAAGAAATATATCCATGTATTCCTTGAGAAGTCATCTATGAATGAAACATAGTACACAAAATTACCCAATGATGGAACCGACATAGGTCCAAACACATCACTATGCACAAGCTCTAATGTCTTGTTTGCCCTCTTAGAACTAGAAGGAAAACTCACCTGCTTCTGCTTCCCATATATAGATTGTTCATAGAAATCAAAATCTAGAGAGCTATTATACATACCTTCTACCATACCATTTCCATGCAGTATCTGAAGGCCCTTCTATCCAATATGTCTAAGCCTTTGATGTCATAGCATGGTCTTTTCTCCAGAGACCGCTAGGATTTCCGCTCCACTTTTGGGAACCACAAAACTGTTGCACCCATCAATAACAGTGTTGCCGTGAAGCTTGTACAGAGTTCCAATCCGAACTCCTCGCATTAATACCAGTGCTCCCCGAACCATCTTACAGGTATCTTTCTCGAACACTATTTTTACACCTGCATCATCCATCTTGCTTACAGAAATCAAATTTCTGACCAATGCAGGAATGTGCAGAACACCAAGAAGTGTTCTAATCCTTCCACCTTGTAGCTTCAGCGTGAATTTTCCACGTCTAACGATTCTGGCCTTCCTATCATCCCCTAGGAAGACATCATTTCCATCATATTTTTCATATTCGCATAACTACTCCCTATGGGGAGTGAAGTGAAAGGATGCACCCAATTCAATCAACCATGACTCATGATCTACATGTGTATTTGAAGAAGAAGCCAAATACACATCCCCACCTTCATTCGAGGTGGTTTTTTCCTTTGCAGAATGAGCATCATCAGATCCCTTTCCTTTCTCAGGAGCTTTAGATCTGCAGTCCTTTTTGTAGTGCCCTTCCTTTCTGCATTTCCAGCACACCTTTACAAAATTTCTAAGAGATTTAGATCTCCCTCTAGATTTAGTTCTCCCACTCAAAACCTTATTCTTGTTTCTGCTCTAGGACCTTCCTCATGTTAGTCATCATTATTTTTCACTTGTTGGTGATGACTAGTTGTAACAGCCAAGTGTGATGACTAGTTGTAACAGCCGACCTAAAAATTTGTCAAATTTGCCAGCTGGGAAAACACCCATAAAACTTTTTTTACCTCCTAATTTTCAGTCCACCCATGATGAGCTGAAACCCCATTATCAATTCCTACCTTGCCTCAGCCATACTAGTCTGCCCATCAGCTCTAAAAGGACAATCAAAATCTATTCAAACAGTCTCCCCTAAGTTAGGAAGTGGCGCTTTAAGGCATTTCACCCTTGGCAAACTATCAAAGAGCCAAAAACCTCCATCTGCTATATACCAGTCATAACAGACCTTCCTACTCTGCTAATGAAGTTGGTTACAGCCCTAGGTCGCGCCACTAATACACCCTTAAGTCTCAGCAATCCATAGACCATATCTCAAGCTGATTTTAGGTGTTTTACAGTGTTTGATGGACCTTTCAAGGACAGAAACATACCAGCATCTCAGAAGACAATTTTGAGCTCCACATGAGAAGACAACTTCTTCTCAAAGTGATCTTGAGCCTGGGATGCAGCACAAAGCAAAGAGTTTTTCATCAAACTCATGCGACCATATTCAAGGCCTGAAAGGACAGTTAAAGGAAAAAACAACACTGCCAAGAGGCTGATGATATGAAATGGCTGAGAACCTACTTCATCTATAAGCAGAGGGTTTTGAGAGCGCCTCCCTCATCCATAAGCAGAGGGCGATGGCCAAAGTTTGACTTGACGAGTTGCAACTGACGGTAAGACAAGATATGTTTTTAATAAATAGTGAGACAGTGACTAGGGTTTTCTGAAGAAAAGTAATGATTGCAGGCAGAGGTAAAAGCAATAGTGTTTGTCAAAGTTTGTCTGCTTGCCATCATATATAAGAGAAACCCTTGTCAAGCATGCTCATCAAACATTCTCTAGCAGATTAAGGCAGAGGTTGAAGAACATCATACATTTCGCCAAGTAAAGTGCCTCCTTCACTCATAAGCAGAGGGCCAAAGGTAAAGTCTATTCTTAAGATTTTCGCTAACTATGAAGAAAAATTTCAAGTACAATGAGACAACAAATGAAGGTCTCTGCTTGAAAAGGATGATTAAAAGAAAAGTTAAAGCAGCAGGTTTTAAGGATTTGTTTGCATGAATTTCATTATTATTTGAGCTACAGTGTGAAACTAGTTGGTTCAACATCATTGAAGAAAGACTGTTAAATAGATGGCCAGAAGATTCAAGAAGTCTTAAGCTCAAACTAAACTCTGCCATCATATATAAGAGAAACCAATAACATTTTGATTCATCAAGCATTATGCATTTGATTGAGACAGATGTTGGAAGAAACATCAGGCAGTTTGTAAAAAAGGGGCCTCCTTCATTCACAAGCAGAGGGCCAGAGCAGTGATAAGTTTTTAGGGTTTTCACTTATTGAGGGACAAATGGTAAGAGAAGTAGGAGGCATTTGGGATGCTTTTGAACAGAGTAAGCATGTAAAAACAAAGGAAATAAATCAGTACTATAACTATCAAAAAGGATGGACTATCTCCTATCAGAATTTGCTTCCAAAGACAGTCTAGAGCTCAAACAAAACAGAGTTGAAGAATGATTAAGGGACAGGTCATGGCACAGGTTAATGATGATAATTATTTGTCAAAGGGTACTGCTTCTTCCTATTCATGAGGGAATGTCTTTCAAATATCTCATCACAGCGGATACAAAGGGATAGTAAAATCTGCATGGCTGTTGAATCATGATACCTCTGCCACAGTAAAATTAGGGTTAAGGAGCGCCCGGGAATTTTGTTTCAAAATGTGTTTCTGACCAAAAAGAGATGAAATTTCCAAGAGTGAGAGATTTTTTTGTTCCTCATAGGTTCAAGAAGAAAAACCTCCTTCAGTTTCTACACAGCTATCATGGTTTGTGAGAAATGTGAAAAATACAGATGTCACGGGAGAAGTTCTGCATCAGGATTTACCATTTTGACTAGTGATGGGACAGTTAGATTTTGAAAAACCAAATGGACTCCAAATGTAAAAATTTAAATTTTTATGGAAAATATACTTCCATATATTTCCGACGCGCCATCTCGGGCCAATTTCTGACAACAGGAAGGCATCCAAAAGTAGCCTGCAATCAACGCTATGTTTTTTTGCACCAGCATTCACCATTTTTGACCAGTGATAGGACAGTCCATTTTTTAACACCCAAATGGACACCAAATGAAAAATATAAATAATATTTGGAAATTAGGCTTCCATATCTTTCCAACGAGCCATCTCGGGCCCAATTCCGACACCAGGAAGGCATCCAAAAGTGGCTTACAAACAACACTATGCATTTCTACACCTGGATTCACCAGTTTTTACCAGTTTTGGGAAAATGAATTTTTGAACAACCAAATGGACTCCAAATGAAAAAATTAAATTTTTTTTTGAAATTAGACTTGCACATATTTCCAATGAGCCATCTCGCGCCCGATTCCGACACCGGGAAGGCCTCCAAAACGGGCTGCAAAGTTACGCGACGCGTTTGAAAGGATGCGCGGCGCGTTTGGGAGATAAAATACAAAGGGTTAGTATTGATGCATGGCGCGCCTGTAGCATCAGTAAAAAAACTCACCAAAAAACTTCAAAAAACTCTTTCCAGAGCTACTCAACCAGTCAATTAAGGACTGCCATTAAATTTTCAAGGTATTCTATGATGCCTCATTTCTATTGTCAAATTTCTAAAGGGTGAATAATGATACGTTTTTCCAAGACCAAATGATGGTTAAAAAATGAATGTTCCGGTGTGAGTCAAGGATATGTTTCATGTTTAAACTCAAAATATGCCCATTAGTTGAAATATTTGTCAAAATTTTGAAAATTTACCACTACTGTGATGAAACAAAGTTTAAATCTGTCAGCTATGTGCATTATTGAAGACAGTAGAAAGGAGAGACAAGGTGTTTAAGGGGTGAAACAGTAGGCCTATGTTCAAACAATAGTGGTCGTTATATGAGCTTCTTTGACCTTTCAAGAGTCTCTTCTGGGTGTTGAAAAGACATAAACAGTGTCTTGACTTTCTACTCCATAAAACCTAGCCAGTAAGTAAAGCTACCATCTGCATTCAGAGGTGTTGTCAAACTAAATATGAGAGACAGTGGAGTGTAAAGAAGGCAGTTTTTTGTTTGAGAGGAGTTTTGTTATTGAATGCCACAAGTCTTTAAGCTCACAAAAAACATTACAATCTCTTTCACCTCATCTTATAAACACAGTAACCTTTGACTGTGTAGATACACTTTGATTGACTGTGTAATGGTGTTGAATCCATTGTTTAAGTGGCCTACAAAGAAGAATAGTGTCTTGAACTAAGAAGATTGTGGTTTTTTTGCCTTTGTCTAAAATACAAGGTTATACTGTTGTCCTCAAAATACCAAAAGGCAAGGTGACCTTACCACAAAACACAAAAAACATCATTTTTACTGTGTATCTTTATTGACTGTGATTTTGTTCTTGAATTTTACTTGTTGAGTTGCATAACAAGTGGAAAGGTATTGTTTGGAAGGGACAGGAGTCTTATACCAAAGGAGGCATTTTCCACAACACTCAAAACCATTTTTGCCTTATCAAACAGTGAGTTGACAGGCTGAGACAGATTTTGGTTTGAAGAAGGCTTTGTCAAAACTTTGAAGCTAACCCTGCTGTGATAAGACAAAGTTAAAACTCTGTCAGCTATGTGCATGATTGAATACAGTATCAAAAAGAGTTATTCTTATTGTTTAAAGTTCCGAGTTTCGAATGGCTGTGATTGACTAGCAGTAAACATGGAAAAGGTGGTAGGTCCCTATTGATGATTCAAAACCTCATAAACTGCCCTCAAACAGTAACGAAAGTAGAAACACAAGATCTTGAAAGGGTGAAACAGTAAGTCTACTTTCAACACATAGTGATCATTAAATGAATGTTTTTGTCCTTTTGAAAGTTTCTTTTGTGTGTTGTGTAAAAGACAAGAGCAGTGTTTTTGAATTAGAAAGGCTTTTGGTTTTGCCTTCCTCTAAAAAAGACAAGGTTGTCCTATTGCCTCAAAACACCAAAGCTGGGTACCCTTACACAGGAAAGTCACTTTGACTGTGTTTGTCCTTGTTGACTATGTATTCATTATAAATATTGGCTGATTGATACACAAAGGCTGGGAAAGGCAACATTCTGAAGAAATAGGGATCTAGAGCTACAAAGGAGAATGACGAGGCATTACAAGAAGTTAAATCAGTTTTCTCGTCGCAAGTTAAAGGTTGCCCAAGAAAAGCTAAAGGAGGCTAAAGGGAAGCGCCCGGCACAGAAAGTGAAAAAAGACACATCAGGACTTCATATTTTGGCTTCTGCTTCAGAACATATTGCTAAGAACCCTTGAGGGTCATACACACCAATTTTGGGCAAATTTTGACATGTTTTGGTTTTTTGGCATTTTTGAGTTTTTGGTCAAAACTCATGAAATTCGCCATTTCAGTTTGGGGGATCGTCAAAGGAGGAAAATTGTATCATTGGATGCCATAATTTCAGGAGCATACTCTCAATGATTTTCAGGACATTTGGAGATCATTTTCTTCCCCAAAGTGGCGAAAAATGCTCGCTTTTTGCACACTCTGCCTGGTCTATCAACAAACTGTGATTTTTGGTTTTTTATCCACAGGTTCATTTTTGGAGGACTTCCAGGCATCAGATTGGGAAAATTTCAGTTGCTCCAGAAATTAGACACTCAGGATTTTCCAACGAGCTATTATGAGCCTTTTTTCGACATCGGAAAGGCTGCCACATGTTGCCGGAAAGTCAGGAGACCTTTTTCTGATGTAAATGTTGAATATTTTTGTAATTTTTGAACCTTTAAAAACTGATATTTCCTCATGTGCGTTTAGCTATTTTTGCACATGAAAAATGATGCAAAGTAAATTATTTTTCCTTTTTTAGCATTTTCTAGATATTTTATGAGATATTTTGTGCCTTGGGCTTTGCAAAGCCTCAAGGACAAGTTTAGATATTTTGATTAGGCCAATAAGATGGCAAGTTGAACCATGAGGTTTTCCTCACTTTGGCCTATATATTCCAAAGGCTTTCATTGTAAAACAAGGCTGAACTTGAGAAGAGAAGCAATATATGGTAATATAAGCTTTGGAAGAAATACTTGTCTTATGCTTTTGGATTGCCTCTTGGATGAATGAAGAAGGATTGTTGTTGGATTCCATGACTTGGTAGAATGGTATAGTGTCTCTTGCTTTGTTGTTGTCTTCTAGTTTTCATTCATGAATACATGTTTCTTGCTTGCTATAGATCAATAGAGATCAAATTTTAGATATGCCCATGGAGGCACCTCAAATTTCATGTTTCTTCATAGCTTCTTTGTTTTCTTCTTCCTAAGTAACATTAAAGAATTCTTGACTGCTCTTTAATATTTAGGATACTGTTGCTTGTTTCATTCATGGTTTTATACATGCTAAGTATGACTTACGGTACACCCTGCTTACCTATGGCTAGATATAGTTCCATCCATGAAATTTCTCTTTGACTGATTAGATTATCATCTTGTTGAACCAAGGAGGCCTAGTTTCGATCTAGCCCTTTGCCTAAAACTATGCAAATCTTGTTGTTCAAAGTGCCCAATAACTTGAAATACTGTGTTTAGGCATTCCGGCATAGTAAGTTAAGTTGTTTTTCTTCCTTAAGTGTTTTCCCCAAAGTCTGATAGTCATTTCCCAAAGTTAGAGGGTCTTATACTTCTATGCATGGCTTGAATGTTTATTTCTATGTATTGATTAGCTTGTAGTTACATTTTGCATGATTAATGGTTTGCCCTACCATGTTTATGTTATCTATTAAACTAGTTATGCTTGAAACTCTTTGTTGTTCACAAACTTGATGTCCATTTACTCCATTTTTCCCAAAGATCCTTTCTACCTTGAATCAAATCGGCCCTTCAACAGCCTTGTATCATCGTCTTATAGCTTTCTTGACCTTTTCGACCCCATAGCATAGTTGATCTAACATCTTTTTACCTGTCTTATATATTTGATCAGTTTCATCCCTCACAACTTAAAAAACCAAAACCAAAAAACTTACTTCATAACTAGCCTAAAATCAGAACAAAATAAGCAAACACACAGATATCCCTTACACACATAGAGAGAGCCCTCTCTGAGTCCAGGAAGGCTAGGTCCTTGGGCTCCAAAGCTTGGTTTGACGTTACATTATCATTTGGCTTGCCAATCAGCCAAATCACGGGAACCTAACATAATGGCGATCATGGTGGTACTTTTCTGAGTTCATTTTAATCTGAATATCTTTTAGGAGCTACGGAAAGCCCTTGCAACTAAGCATACCTACCATTGAGCCACCTCATCGCCACACTAACATAATGGCGATTACGGTGGGACACTGAGTGATAAACAAAATTAGTTTCCCTAAAATCTTTAGAGGCCTTAAGAATACTATTTGATTGACTTATCCCACCACTCACTAACATAACGGCGATCACGGTGAGACTTTGAGTCAAAACATCCTAGGTATCCCTTAGGAACTCTCAAAATCTCAGTCAAACTTAGAAGAGTAGAATCTGGTTGTCTCACCATCCTAGAAAAATGATGACTCAGCTGTAGGACACTCTTACAAACCTTAGGACAACATAAAAAACTCAGAAAAACCCCAAAAACTCCCTTAGATTGGTTTTTGTCAGTACTGGTGGTGGACCATACACATATACCTCAAAACAACTGAAAATCTCCACAGCGACTCCATGGCCTCGATAGGGGGCCTTACTATTTTATCGAACTCTAGTTTACTATCCGATTGACCTACCCCATCGCTCACTAACATAGCGGGAGATGGTGGGACACTGAGTACATGACAGTCTAGTGAATTCTTATAGACTCTTGGGTCCTTCAAACACTAAACTCAAAACAACAGTCCATAGATCATTTAGAGTAAACTCTTTTTGTTCTCGCCACCTTAGCAAAGTGATGAAACAGGTTTAGAATACTTTTAATAAACCATAGAATGCACATAAAAACTCAGAAAAACCCCAAAAAACTCCCTTAGATTGGCTTTTGCCTAGTTACTGGTGGTGGACCATAGCTACGTCTTTACAAAAACAACCAAGTTCCACCTGGTGACTCCACTAGCCTCCAGTAGGCCTAAAATTCCATAAAAAACCAAAAATTCATAAACCATACCTTTCTGCTAACTCATCCTTCCAGAAACTTGAACTTAGGGTGGAAACTCTATAATCAGTGACAATCTAAGTGTAACTTAGCGATTCAAAACGCCCCACCATAAACATAAGAGGTCCGCAGAAACCTTCTTGCCAAGAGAACCATTAGCTTGACCATACAACCTAGCAAAATGTTGAAACCAAGTGAATCACTCTTCTTCGCAAGTTTCCATCTCAAAGTTTGCTAAAAAACGTTTTCCCAAAACAGCTTTGTAGTGTTGGTGGTGGACCATATTTCTCATAGAAATCCACCTGGTGACTCCACTAGCCTCCAATAGGCCTATTTCCCCACTAGTCCTTATAAAGTCTCCTAGGAATGCATTAAGAAATCCCAATCATGCTGATGGTGGACAAAAAAATGCAAATCCTCCACCTGAGGACAAAAAAGAGATATGCTCCGATGAGCAGAGAACATATCCGTAGATTCCCACATAAAATTCTTACAGATGTAGATTGGATAGGAGGCCTACCTCTCTTTCGAAATGAAAATATTGACGACCCATTTTTACACCTCATCAATTTTCATATACATGTATGGAAGTTAAAGGTCGAATGGCATGAGGACTTCCTCATGAAAATTTTCATGGGTACATTAGAAGAAGAGGCAAGAGAATGGTATGAAGGCCTAGAACCTGGCACCTTGTTTTTTTTGAAGGATTTCCACAAATTATTTTGTAAACGCTATGTAGGGCATTGTCCATCTCTATCATTGGCTGAAAATTATTGTGATCACTTTGAAAGCGTCATACAACACCTTGTAAGCATTGAAGAACACTTAGAAAATTGGCATCCTGAGGATTTTTTAGAGGAGGTTCATAATTTTCTTACCCAAACTAACAATAAAGATGACCAAGAAGAGTTGATCCTAGATGAAATCCATCAAGAAATAAGAGAAGATCCACAAGAGCTCTTTGAAAAGGTTGAAACAAATAACATTCCATCTGCCCTTCCCGGCAAAATGCAAGAGGACATTCAGCCACAAGATCAACTCCCACAAAAAATGGAAAGAAATTGTTGCCCACTTCAAAGAAAACAGAAAATACCTTCTCCTTTAACTGAAGAGGAAATAGATCAAATTATAAACATGCAGACAGCCTCTGAGACTTCATTTAACCAAAACTTCTCTGATCTTTCTCCTGTTAATCCTGCATATCATAAGTCAGAAAATAGATTTGTAAATCAAGTTGAAGAAAAGAAATATGATATTCCAACATACATGGCTGGTGACATTACTTATGTTAATATTTCTCTAATGTTTGATAAATATGTTGATGATTATGATTTCCAAAGACAAGCTAACTTTGTAGAAGACTCAGTTTTTTATTTTCGGGAGAAAGCTGAGTTTCATAAACTTGAGAAAAGTTAGCATCCATTACAGGTCATCTATGACACTGATGAGAAGAGCCTTGAGAATTTAGAAGTAAGTGAAGAGTCTCGGACTCTTTGCTCTACTTCACTTCAGTCCATCAGAGATAACATTCACATGATTGGAAATCAACAATTTTTCAGCTTTGATGATGAGGTTGAGGAGGATGATGAAATTCTCGAGCATGTTATAAATGAGAAGCCTTTTCCTGAAATGGTTTAGGAAATCATTTTGAACATAGAATATTCCTTAACTCCATATTTCCAGCCACCAAGTTCCATTGAGTTACAAATTGCAAATGAAGAAATAGAGGTTGATAAACACATGAGAATTGTCACACTATCCTTTCAAGATAATTTACTGTCAAAGTGTATCCCTGCTCATCAATCTGATTACCTTCACACAGTTTTCAGTCCACTTAATCAGAACACATCAGCTTGGAAAGAAAGCTACACTGCAATATATGATGAGTCTGACAGCTCAAGTGATCATAAGCAAGGGGAAGAGTTGCTTTACCAGGGAAGTCCCAAATATAGCCAAGTGGAAGAAAGAGTAGTCCTGAATGAAGCCTACATATCAAATCCTCTAGATTAGGTATTATCCCAAGATCCATTTGTTGTTTTCCTTAAGAAATCTGAAGGAGTAGTGGGTTCTATCATAAACAAGTTGCTACCAAGAATGAGAAAAAACTTAAGCACTATTGTCTGAAAACAAACCAAATGGGAGTGGCCTTTTCATTTCTTCTGCATCATGAAAGAACTAAACCAAGATCAACCATGCAATCATCTACTTGAATGGCTATATTGGAAAGAAGAGTTCACCAAATGAATGTATGTTGTGTATATTTTAGAATAGGATAGGTAGATAGTTGTTAAGAATAAGCTCAGCCTTGTGAGAATCTTCCCAGTTTTAGATTGTTGGAAGAAAAAGTGAAAAAGCAGAAAATACAAAAACAGTAAAAAGTAGAAAAAGAGGGTAGTTGAAAAATAGAAAAAAGGCCCCATGTTCCAAAAAATAGTTCTTCAGAAAGCGCGCAAGTCTAAATGCCGCTACTAGTACTCAAATGTCTTGTTCAGCTATCTAGCCTAATCATAGTTGAACATGTTTAAATTTATTCGCTGATAAGTTAGTGAGTGAAAAGATGGTGAAAATTGTGTAAGATTGACTTATCACAGAGAGTAGATTAGGAAAAGATACTGGTTCCACACACCCAAAACAGAACCAAAGAGAGAAACGGGGATGAAAAACAAATTGTACATCTTAGCCCTATTTTTCCTAGTTTCCATTTTTATGCAAAATAATATTTGTGTACAGCTTGTCTTTTATGCCACAAATACATGACGAATCAGAATGTCTAACCCTGATTTGATCATCTTTTCAATTTCATGTTTTAGATTAAAGAATAAAATCCTGTCAAATAGCTTAATCTTGACAGTTGATCTAGCATAGGTAGAGTAATGAAGGAGTTCATCAGTTTAATTTGAACTCCCGGCAGATATAAGTGTAGAATTAGATAGGTTCATTTTGCAAAAAGAAAAATATATATTGTCAAAAGGCTGCTAATTTAAATGCGCCAAAAGGAAAAAAAAATGTTAGGAAAGATAGTGGGGTAGGTAGAAATATCATTGCTGCTAATCATGCTGTCACTTTTTAGAAGTAGCATCAAAGAAGGGTGAAAATTTGCGCCAATGGGTAAGGCATTGGTCTTCATAAGCCAAAGATCTGAAATTCTGGACACCTCCTGAAAAGGAGCTGCCCTCCCCAAATGGAGCCACTGTTAGTCATCAGTATTTTTCACTTTTTGGTGATGACTAGTTGTAACAGCCAAGTTTTCCAACAGCCGACCTAAAAATTTGTCAAATTTTCCGGCTGGGAAAACACCCATAAAACTTTTTTTCCCTCCTACTTTTCAGTCCACCCATGACGTGCTGAAACCCCATTATCAATTCATACCTTTCCTCAGCCATACTAGTTTTCCCATCAGCTCTAAAAGGACAATCCAAATCTATTCAAACAGTCTCCCCTAAGTTAGGAAGTAGCGCTTTAAGGCATTTAACCCTTGGAAAACTATCAAAGAGCCAAAAACCTCCATCTGCTATATACCAGTCATAACAAACCTTCCTACTCTGCTAATGAAGTTGGTTACAGCCCTAGGTCGCGCCACTAATACACCCTTAAGTCTCAACAATCCATAGACCCTATCTCAAGCTGATTTTAAGTGTTTTACAGTGTTTGATGGACCTTTCAAGGACAGAAACATACCAGCATCTCAGAAGACAATTTTGAGCTCCACGTGAGAAGACAACTTCTTCTCAAAGTGATATTGAGCCTGGGATGTAGCACAGAGCAAAGAGTTTTTCATCAAACTCATGCGACCATATTCAAGGCCTGAAAGGACAGTTAAAGGAAAAAACAACACTGTCAAGAGGCTGATGATATGAAATGGCTAAGAACATACTTCATCTATAAGAAGAGGGTTTTGAGAGTGCCTCCTTCATCCATAAGCAGAGGGCGATGGCCAAAGATTGACTTGAAGAGTTGCAACTGACGGTAAGACAAGATATGTTTTTAATAAACAGTGAGACAATTACTAGGGTTTTCTGAAGCAAAGTAATGATTGCAGGCAGAGGTAAAAGCAGTAGTGTTTTTCAAAGTTTGTCTGCTTGCCATCATATATAAGCGAAACCCTTGTCAATCATGCTCATCAAACATTCTCCAGCAGATTAAGATAGAGGTTAAAGAACATCATACATTTCTCCAAGTAAAGGGCCTCCTTCACTCATAAGTAGAGGGCCAAAGGTAAAGTCTGTTCTTAAGCTTTTCACTAACTATGAAGACAACTTTCAAGTACATTGAGACAACAAATGAAGGTCTCTGCTTGAAAATGATGATTAAAATCAGAGTTAAAGCAGCAGGTTTTAAGGATTTGTTTGCATGAATTTCATTATTATTTGAGCTACAGTGTGAAACTAGTTGGTTCAACATCATTGAAGAAAGACTATTAAATAGATCACCAGAAGATTCAAGAAGTCTTAAGCTCAAACTAACCTCCACCATCATATATAAGAGAAACCAATAACATTTTGATTCATCAAGCATTCTGCATTTGATTGAGACAGAGGTTGAAAGAAACATCAGGCAGTTTTTCAAAAAGGGGCCTCCTTCATTCACAAGCAGAGGGCCAGAGAAGTGATAAATTTGTAGGGTTTTAACTGATTGAGGGACAAATGGTAAGAGAAATAGGAGGCAGTTGGGATGCTTCTGAATAGAGTAAGAATGTAAAAACAAAGGAAAGACATCAGTACTATAACTATCAAAAAGGATGGACTATCTCCTATCAGAATTTGCTTCCAAAGACAGTCTAGAGCTCAAACAAAACAGAGTTGAAGAATGATTAAGGGATAGGTCATGGCACAGGTTAATGATGATAATTATTTTTCAAAGGGTAATCCTTCTTCCTATTCATGATGGAATGTCTTTCAAATATCTCATCACAGTGGATACAAAGGGATAGTAAAATCTGCATGGCTGTTGAATCATGATACCTCTGCCACAGTAAAATTAGGGTTAAGGAGCGCCCGGGCATTTTGTTTCAAAATGTGTTTCTGACCAAAAAGAGATGAAATTTACAAAAGTGAGAGATATTTTTGTTCCTCATAGGTTCAAGAAGAAAAACCTCCTTCAGTTTCTACACAGCTATCATGGTTTGTGAGAAATGTGAAAAATACAGATGTCACGGGAGAAGTTCTGCATCAGGATTTACCATTTTGACCAGTGATGGGACAGTCAGATTTTGAACAAACAAATGGAATCCAAATGAAAAAATTAAACTTTTTCTGGAAATTAGACTTATATAGCTTTCCGACGAGCCATCTCGGGCCAAATTCCGATAACATGAAGGCATCCAAAAGTAGCCTGCAATCAATGCTATGTTTTTCTGCACCAGCATTCACCATTTTTTATCAGTGATGGGACAATCAGTTTTTGAACACCCAAATGGACACAAAATGAAACAAATCAAGCATATTTGGAAATTAGGCTTCCATATCTTTCCAACGAGCCATCTCGGGCTCAATTCTGACACCGGGAAGGCATCCAAAAGTGGCTTACAATCAGCACTATGCATTTCTGCACCAGGATTCACCAGTTTTTACCAGTTTTGGGAAAATGAATTTTTGAACAGCCAAATTGACTCCAAATAAAAAAATTAAATTTGTTCTGGAAATTATACTTCCACAGCTTTCCAACTAGCCATCTTGCGCCCGATAATTTCCAGATGGCTAGTAAGTATAGTAAAGCTAGTAAGTAAAGCTACCATCTGCATTCAGAGGTGTTGTCAAACTGAATATGAGAGACAATGGAGTGTAAAGAAGGCAGTTTTTTGTTTGAGAGAAGTTTTGTTATTGAATGCCACAATTATTTAAGCTCACAACAAACATTACAATCTCTTTCACCTCATCTTATAAACACAGTAACCTTTGACTGTGTAGATACACTTTGATTGATTGTGTAATGGTGTTGAATCCATTGTTTAAGTGGCCTACAAAGAAGAATAGTGTCTTGAACTAAGAAGATTGTGGTCTTTTTGCCTTTGTCTAAAATACAAGGTTATACTGTTGTCCTCAAAATACCAAAAGGCAAGGTGACCTTACCACAAAACACAGAAAACATCATTTTTACTATGTATCTTTATTGACTGTGATTTTGTTCTTGAAGTTTACTTATTGAGTTGCATACCAAGTGGAAAGGTATTGTTTCGAAGGGACAGGAGTCTTATACCAAAGGAGGCATTTTCCACAACACTCAAAACCATTGTTGCCTTATCAAACAGTGATTTGACAGGATGAGACAGATTTTGGTTTGAAGAAGGCTTTGTCAAAACTTTGAAGCTAACCCTGCTATGATAAGACAAAGTTAAAACTCTATCAGCTATGTGCATAATTGAATACAGTATCAAAAAGAGTTATTCTTCTTGTTTAAATTTCCGGGTTTGGAATGGCTGTGATTGACTAGCAGTAAACATGGAAAAGGTGGTAGGTCCCTATTGATGATTCAAAACCTCATAAACTGCCCTCAAACAGTAACGAAAGAAGAAACACGGGATCTTGAAAGGGTGAAACAGTAAGTCTACTTTCAACACACAGTGATCATTAAATGAACGTTTTTGTCCTTTTGAAAGTTTCTTTTGTGTGTTGTGTAAAAGACAAGAGCAGTGTTTTTGAATTAGAAAGGCTTTTGGTTTTGCCTTCCTCTAAAAAAGACAAGGCTGTCCTATTGCCTCAAAACACCAAAGCTGGGTACCCTTACACAGGAAAGTCACTTTGACTGTGTTTGTCCTTGTTGACTATGTATTCATTATAAATATTGGCTGATTGATATACAAAGGTTGGGAAAGGCAACATTCTGAAGAAACAGGGATCTAGAGTTGCAAAGTAGAATGACGAGGCATTACAAGAAGTTAAATCAGTTTTCCCGTCGCAAGTTAAAGGTTGCCCAAGAAAAGCTAAAGGAGGCTAAAGGAAAGCGCCCGGCACGGGAAGTGAAAAAAGACACATCAGGACTTCATATTTTGGCTTCTGCTTCAGAACATATTGCTAAGAACTCTTGAGGGTCATACACACCGATTTTGGGCAAATTTTGATAGGTTTTGGTTTTCTGGCATTTTTGAGTTTTTGGTCAAAACTCATGAAATTCACCATTTCAGTTTGGGGGATAGTCAAAGGAGGAAAATGGTATCATTGGATGCCATAATTTCAGGAGCATACTCTCAGTGATTTTTACGACATTTGGAGATCATTTTCTCCCCCAAAGTGGTGAAAAATGCTCGCTTTTTGCACACTCTGCCCGGTCTATCAGCAAACTGTAATTTTTGGTTTTTTACACACAGGTTCCGTTTTGGAGGACTTTCAGGCATCAGATTGGGAAATTTTTAGTTTTTCTAGAAAGTAGACACTCAGAGATTTCCAACGAGCTATCATGAGCCTCGTTTCGACATCGGAAAGGTTGCCAAATTTTTCTGGAAAGTCAGGGGACCTTTTGCTGATGTAAATGTTGAATATTTTTGTAATTTTTGAACTTTTAAAAACTGATATTTCCTCATGTGCGTTTAGCTATTTTTGCACATGAAAAATGATGCAAAGTCAATTATTTTTCCTTTTTTAGCATTTTCTAGATATTTTATGAGATATTTTGTGCCTTGGGCTTTGCAAAGCCTCAAGGACGAGTTTAGTTATTTTGATTTGGCCAATAGGATGGCAAGTTGACCCATGAGGTTTTCCTCACTTTGGCCTATATATTCCAAAGGCTTTCATTGTAAAACAAGGCTGAAATTGAGAAGAGAAGCAATATATGGTCATATAAGCTTTGGAAGAAATACTTGTCTTATGCTTTTGGATTGCCTCTTGGATGCTCTTGGATGAATGAAGAAGAATTGTTGTTAGATTCCATGACTTGGTAGAATGGTATAGTGTCTCTTGCTTTGTTGTTGTCTTCTAGTTTTCATTCATGAATACATGTTTCCTGCTTGCTATAGATCAATAGAGATCAAATTTTAGATATTCCCATGGAGGCACCTCAAATTTCCTGTTTCTTCATAGCTTCTTTGTTTTCTTCTTCCTAAGTAACATTAAAGAATTCTTGACTGCTCTTTAATATTTAGGATATTGTTGCTTGTTTCATTCGTGGTTTTAGACATGCTAAGTATGACTTATGGTACGCCCTACTTACCTATGGCTAGCTATAGTTCCATCCATGAAATTTCTCTTTGACTAATTAGATTATCATCTTGTTGAACCAGGGAGGCCTAGTTTCGATCTAGCCCTTTCCCTAAAACTATGCAAATTTTGTTGTTCAAAGTGCCCAATAACTTGAAGTACTGTGTTTAGGCGTTCCGGCATAGTAAGTTGAGTTTTTTGTCTTCCTTAAGTGTTTTCCCCAAAGTCTGATAGCCATTTCCCAAGGTTAGAGGGTCATATACTTCTATGCATGGCTTGAATGTTTGTTTCTATGTATTGATTAGCTTATAGTTACATTTTGCATGATTAATGGTTTGCCCTACCATGTTTATGTTATCTATTAAACTAGTTATGCTTGAAACTCTTTGTTGTTCACAAACTTGATGTCCATTTACTCCATTTTGCCCAAAGATCCTTTCTACCTTGAATCAAATCGGCCCTTCAACAGCCTTGTATCATCGTCTTATAGATTTCTTGACCTTTTCGACCGCATAGCCCAGTTGATCTGACATCTTTTTACCTGTCTTATATCTTTGATCAGTTTCATCCCTCACAACTTGAAAAACCAAAACCAAAAAACTTACTTCATAACTAGCCTAAAATCAGAACAAAATAAGCAAACACACAGATATCCCTTACACATATAGAGAGAGCCCTCTCTGAGTCCAGGAAGGCTAGGTCCTTGGGCTCCAAAGCTTGGTTTGATGTTACACTGTCATTTGGCTTGCCAATCAGCCAAATCACGGGACCCTAGCACCTCGTACATATAAGGCATCTCCATTCTGAGCCTCCATATTTCTCCATATCATTTCCTCTGATAGACAGGTTGAGACAATGTCATCAAAATTCAAGGTAGTTGTATTGCTACCTATTGCAATAACCAGATTGTCCCACGAATCTGGTATAGAACAGGACAAACTGATGCACTTATTTTCATATGAGATTTTAATATCAACAGATGACAGCTGGCTTACCACAGTATTGAAGGCGTTCAGATGCTATGTCACTAAGTCTCCATCCTTCATCCTCAGGTTATACAGTTTTTTTCGCAGGAACAATTTATTCACCAAAGACTTATATTGGCACAAAGTCCCTAGCTTGTCCCACATGGTCTTCATCGTAGCTTCCCCAGATACATTCAACAATACTGAATCTGAGACACACAACCATATTGTGCTCTTTTCCTTTCGATCCATCTTCTTTCAGTCTTCATCTGACATTGCCGTTAGTTTAGTACCTGGATCTACCGTGATCCATTGATCCTTATCCACCAGCAGATCCTCCATCTTGAGCTTCCACAACTCAAAACTCTGACCATTAAATTTCTCGATCTCTATCTTCCTGCCGCTCACCATCTTCTTGCACTGCAAGAATTGATCCCGTAGATCTCCCACTGAACGGGGTCTACCACAAGCCCGAGCAAAAACCCTCAGCAGCAAAGGCGTCCCCTTAAAGCCAAAACAACTCCGATACCAAATGTAGGTTTTAACCATGTACAAAAATTATCTGCAAACGAATCTTAAAAATAGAAAATAAACAATAGCGAGAGCATAAAACATAAAACAGATATACATAAATATTTTCCCCTGGATCCTAAATTGGGACGACCAGCTTGATTTTTCATTATATTACTTTTTGTGTTACAACACATATATATACATGTCTAAGCATACGTAAACCCCAATCCATTAACCCTGGATTAGAACATAACCGTACTTTCCTTGACCGGATTTACAAAATACCAGGGGCCAAAGACCATCATGCCCCAAAACCATGGGCGGGTCCGCCCACCGAAAAATAAGGTCCAAAAAAAATTTCCCGGGGCGCTGCCCTGGACCCCAAACAGGGGGGGGGGGCTTCCGCCCCCCCTGTGACCCCTCTACTGCACTCGGCGCAATGTACAGGGGGGGCTATCCCCCCCCTTGCCACAAATGACTAGTCATGGAAAGAATATAACACATACCCAACAATTTGATTATTGTTGCAAAGTATATCTTTATTGGATTGCATCATGGTTGGTTCTTTTGTGACAACCATGATTGTGTTTGCATCCAATTATATTTTAAGTAATTTTGAAAAGCCATTGTATTCTCATAATAATAATGTAATATTTAATATATTTTGAAAGTATGTGGCCTTTTGAATGTGATATGAATGTGGAAAAATGTGAATATAAATGTACCCACCCCCCAATTGATGGTATTGACAATTTTAATAAATGAGGAAAAGAAGTGTTTTTTCCAAAAATGATCATTCTAGCTTTTCAGGGAATGGTAAAAAGCTATAAAATGACATACCTTAACTTACCCTTTGAAAATGGATGAGCTGCATGTGTGGTGGCTGCAAAATTCTAATTATAATCTTCTTCATGTGGCTGTATAAGTTATGGATAAAAGAGTCAAGATGAATTTTTATTGCTTCTATTAAAACTGTTGAATTTGATGCGAAATGATGTTGATTCTGTAGATGTCCTCTGATTCTGCAACTTCCATATGATTCTGCAGTTTCCATCTGATTCTGTTGATGCCCTATGATTATGCAGTTGTTGTCTGATTTTGTTGCTGTCATCTGATTCTGTTGCTGTCATCTGATTCTGCAACTGCCATCTGATTCTGCGGTTGTAGAATGGTGTTGATCTGTTGTAGTTGCATATATTCTTCATTTGCTTCAAAATGCTGAAAATGATAGTCTTCATGTCTTCAAAAATTGGTAGCATAATTCTTGCTATGTGAATAGATGTTCTGATGTCAAACATAGCAGGAAATTGTTGACTTATTGGCCATTAACGGATGCCACTAGTCAACACGAGAACTCTCATTATTTATGACAATGAGAGTCAAGATGCCCAAACACATCTTGCTAGGTACGAATAATTTTGTTGTTGTCGAGTACCTAGAAGATCCGATGAACAAGGGAAATTAATGTATTCCCATTGTTCGTCATCAAGAAGACTTGCCATTAAGGCATGCAAGCCTCAAGGTGTCTTTGCAAGGACTATGGACTCAATAATTTGTATTGAAGCAAGGTTTATTTGCGAAATGAAAAGGATAGGAGAAGGAAAATGGAAATGGAAGATGACAATGGAAAATGACACTGGGAAATAAGCATGTAAGTGAGCTTCTTGCTTTTATTTGTGGGTTAGGAGTAGACAAAAAGTAATGGAAAGTGTATGTGAATAAAGGAAAAAGAACAACTGACTCTTGCTGGGAAAATAACGGTGGCTTTCTTTGAATTTCTTGGTTGGATTTATAATTCAAAAGGGAGGAAAGGTAATTTTCTTGATGGATATAGACATGGGCTTGTTCTTATGTTTCTCATGAAATTGGTCATTTTAATACCAATTGTGTGCACAATTGGTTTCCTTCATTGATCATTCGATCATCCCAAACCTGCAAAAAAGTTTGACATAAAGAACATAAGTGTGTTAAAAAAGAAATGGCTAATTCCTCTCTGATTCTTACACAAAAAATTGAATGTCAAATGAAACAGATTAAGGAAAATAAAAAGTGTTATATTCAGTCCAATTCATGCTATTGATAACATACAATTTTTAAGAATAACCATGAAAAATAAATCAACTCCCTGTTGTTGGATGACTTCATGCACTGTGCTTCAACAAAAATGATTGGCATCATGAAGATTTGTTGTGTCCTGCAAGTTAAATCTTCATAGAAAAATACCTAGCAACAAAATTTTTAATGCCAAATATTGAAAAATCATCTAAATAATCTTTCAATTGTTCTGCAAGTCATTATTAAATATGTCAAATTGAATTGTCATCTGTACTGCAAAAAAAATTATTTCTTTTTTCTTTTTTTTTCTTTTTGAATCATAATTGAAAAATAATTATTTGAAATTGCTTAAATGGAATTCCCAAAATACCAAAATCACCTCAGAGCTGCATAGCTCTTTAGAATTACAAAGCTTTCAATTTCAGGTAACCACATTAATGAACATGATTAAAAAAATCAAGCTACAACTTTAACCAAGGCTCTGAAATAAGGCTTATTGAACCGTAGTGGAAAATTTTGTTAATACAGGGCATTTTTTGTAGAAATTAGTATAAACTAAGCATGCATACATCCATATTCCCCTGATCTCACAATATTTAACTTCTTCCAAAATATAGAATCATTCCACTATTAATATTTTGCGAAAAATTAATTGCGAACACATGTGAAGCATAAATAAAAACAATCACACATAACACAGTTGTTTAACAGGAAATCCTGAAGCTGAAAACTCCAACTATCATATATTATGTATCATGGAGATCACGTAACAATCTCATACAAAGCTTAGTACATCAAGCTCTCAGTACAATTAATCGACACACACTAAAATAGAAGAAATCTGTAAATCCATGCATCGATCTCTGCCCTCCTGCTAGCCTACCTCCATTGCGCAATCTCTTCTAAAGAATAGCTCTGAATGAATTCAAATCACCCTTGCCTTGACTGCGCAATCCTCATTGGCAACTCCAATATGTGTGTGGTGCAATCAATGCATCACTATAGTCACAACAGATAGTCCATCTTTCCCTTTCACCAATCTCTCCACTGGGTCTCCATTGCAACTGACATGCACTGTAGTTAACTATTGTATTGTTCATTTGATTAATGAGTTATTATTTGTGAATTAATTAAATAATTAATTCACTCCACTCTCACTAGTTTATCATTCAGTTAGACTAGATACAACTAGCTCAACTGAGTCTAACTGAGTTAAACTAAATACAACTCCATGAACTACTCTTCCAACTCTGTCATAACTTTGCCACTTCAGTTCTAACTAATTCCTCCATGCATGAACCACTATTAAACCCTAGGAATTGCGTAATTCCTTTAGCCCACTGATTTTCCAAATCTGTACACTGAAATTAAGTGCTCCAAGAGAATAAGTTGTTTTTTATTGTCGGATTATTATTAAGAGCTAATAATAATCGACACTTCTATTTTTAGATCGACGATCTATAAATAGACTTTGCCGAATATTCTAAAAATAGAATTTCATCTATTTTTCCAACTTGACCAACCATCCACAAATAGCATCCTGCAACTTCTGAAATATGATCACCATGTATAAAAATAGACTTGCGCCAAAAATAGCCTACGGGTCCACTTTGTGAAGGCGACTCTTTTCACTAAGCTCATCATCTTGTTAAATATAAACACTACCTCTCAACAAGATATGGATTATCCTTCACCCCGATCCTGCCTCTATGGTATTTGAATTTGCTCCTGGTGAGCGCCTTCGTCAGAATATCTGCATCTTAATCCTCCCTAGGAATGTATTGAAGCAACATGATCTTCCGCTACACACAGTCTCTGATATGATGATACCAGATATCAATATGTTTAGATCTATCATGAAAAACAGGATTAACCAAGAGTTTAATGCAACTCTGATTATCACATTGTATCACTATAGGATCTAAATGTGAACCAAAAAACCAACCAGGATCTTCATCAGCTAGATAGCCTCACATGCAGCTTGACTTGCTACCATGTATTATGCTTCCGCTGAACTGAGTGCCATGGATCTTTGTTTCCTGTTGTACCAAGAAACTACCGTAGATTTGATACTAAAAATCCCTCCTGATGTGCTCTTTCTGTCTGTTGGGCTGCCCACCCAATCTGCATCCATGAAGCCATGAAAATTCACCTCATCCGTCTGTCTGTACCATAAACCATACTCAGATGTGCTCCTGAGATATCTCAGGACATGTTTTCTTGCCTTTCAAAAGAGCTTGGCAGGCTTAACCATCACTTGTGAAAGCTGGTTCACCACATATCATATGCCTGGTCTTGTATTAACTAAATACATGAGCGAACCCACCAACTGTTGATAAACAATGGCATACAATACCTCTGCCGATGTAGCATCCTCTTTCCTCCAATTTCTTGAAAGAGGAGTATCGATAGGCTTGCAGCCTTGCATGTGAAATTTCTCTAGTATCTCCTGGGAATAATTTCCTTGAGACACAAACATTTCACCTTCCCACTGCCATATTTCCAATCCAAGGAAATAATGAAGGAGGCCAATCCTTCATCTCAAACTCCTTTGCAAGATCTGCCTTGCATGAGTGTATCAAGTGCTCATCACCTGTTAATATTAAATCATCAACCTAAAGAACAATGATTAAAAGCTTACCCTCCACCACAATTTGGTACAAGTTTGTATCTGCCTCACTCTTGGTGAAGCCAAGTCCAGTGAAATAGTTGTCGATACGAATGTACCAAGCACGAGGTGCTTGTTTCATCCCATATACTTCAGGTTTCTCAATGTACACCTCTTCCTCAATGATGTCATTAAGGAACACAGTCTTCACATCCATCTGATGAATGTGCCAACCCATCTGCGCTGAGAGAGCAAGGATGGTTTGTATGAAAGAATACCATGCGACAGGTGCAAAGGTTTCTTCATAGTCAATCCCGTCGATCTATGAGAAGCCCTAGGCAACAAATCTTGCCTTATACTTCTTGACGCTCCCATCAACAACTTCCTTTACCTTGTAGATCCATCTTGATCCTACAACTTATTTTCCCACAGGCCTTGGAACAAAATCCCAAGCATTGTTTCTGACAATGGAGTCATACTCCTCCACCATGGCATCTACCCATGTGGGTTCCTGCACTGCTTCTTCAAAAGAAGATGGCTCTGTCATGGTACACTTGCTCATAAGAGCCATGTATCCAGTATAATGGTCAGGTGACTGTCTCTGTCTATGCTGTGATGTAGGGACTCCTACATTCTATGCCGCATCAACCTTCAGTCTCTCAGCTTCTGTGGTACGCTTTCTGCCTTGTCTGATGTTTGGTTCTGCATGAGTGGACTCCTCCACTCCATGAATCTCTTCCTGTGGATGATCCACATCTAGAGGCTCATCTTTGGGAACAAGAAGTTCCTCCTCTGGATGCAAGTGTAGCTCCCTCTCAAGCGACAACTTCATCCAGAGGAGCTACCCTTGCATCCACAGTCATCCGACTATCTAGAAAATACACACGATAATTATGGGGTGTTTCTATGTACCCCACAAATATCCCAACTTCTTCAATCAGCTCTAGCTTCTTCCTGGCGTCCTTTGTCACATGAATGTAAACGGATGAGCCAAAAATCTTCAAGTGAGAAATATCAGACTTCTTACCAGTAAAAGCTTCTTCGGGTGTACTCATTCCAAGTACTCTGTGAGGACAATGGTTTTTCACATAAACCGCAGTGTTGCATGCTTTCGTCCACAAGTGCATCAGTAGGCCCTGGTCATGCAGCATCGCTCATGCAGCACCCATGATCATTATGTTCTTCCTCTCTGCGACCCCATTTTGTTGTGGGTTATGATGCACTATGAGTTCTCTTTGAATTCCTTTTTTGCTACAGAATTCTTTGAATTCACCTGAGATGTATTCAACACCATTATCGCTCCGTAGAGCTTTCACTTTCTTCCCTAATTCCTTCTCCACCAATGCTTTAAACTCACGGAACTTTGAGGATGTTTCGCTCTTCTTCTTCATGAAGAAGATCCAACATCTACGAAAATAATCATCGACAAATATAACATAATACCTGTGGTTTTTTGTTGAAGCAACCGAGAAAGGTCCACACACGTCTGTGTGAATTCTCTCCAGGATCACCGAAGCACTGTTCTCCTTCTCATGAAAGGTGATCTTCAAAAACTTACCCATAGTACATCCCTTGCACTGATCTAACTGCGCAAGAGTACCCTTGGGAAGTCCAGTAGAAATCTGCTGCGAAATATTCAAAGCACCATGGTGAAGATGGCCCAATCTCTTGTGCAATAATTCACCCTCATCCCAGCTTACCACTTCTTCTGCTTTGCCCACCATTGCAGTGCAGCCATATACCTCCATCTTGTAGATATTCTTAACTCGAATCCCTATCTTCTTGGTTTGACCCATTGTTTTATGTCGAAGGAAGGATTTTCCCTCACTGAAAACAACATCATAGCCTTTGTTTTCCAACATTGCAACTGAGACCAAGTTCTTCTTCAGACCTGGAACATGCATAACATCCTTCAATAATAATGGATTACCGAACTCCCTCTCAAAGGTAGTGGTCCCAATTCCAGTCACACTGTACCAACCATCGTCGCCCATCTCTTTATGTATCTAGAGGTCCTTCTCCTCCAAGTCACTAAACAACTCTTTGTCTCCCGTCATATGGAAAGACTCACCACTATCAAGATACCACACCGATCCCATATAGCTTGAAACCAAGCATGCGATAAAAGATAAATCAAGTTCAAATTATGAGGCTAAGGCCTCCCCAGCTTCAGCTCCAGCAACCTTCTTGTTCTTCTTCTTCTGTGGGCAGTTAGTGGCAAAATGCCCATGTTCGTGATAGTGAAAACACTTCACCTTGGAAAAATCATGCTTCTTGCCTTTAGCTTTGGATTTTGAAGGAAATTTCTTCCCCTTCCCTTTCCTTGCTTTGACAGCCAAAGCATAATTCTCTTCATCTTCATTCTTTGATGAAGAGTCATCCCTGGTACCCCGCCTTATCTCCTCTTGCACAAGATCCGACCAAAGTTGCTCTCATCCTGGAAGTTTCTCCTGTCCATTGACAGAGTCTTCGTAGCTATGCCAACTCTTCAGAAGCCCAAGGAGATCCAAGCTCACCAAGTATTCATCATCAATAGTAACCCCCACACTTCCCAGTTCATCCTTGCAGTGGACAAACTTTGTGAGGTATTTTGGAATACTTTCGCCCTTCTCCATTTTTATTTTTTCTGAGCTTGTCTTTAAGCACCAACTTCCTCTGGTCGCTTTTGCTTTGGAATAAATTTGTCAAAGCCTTCCACATTAAGAATGGAGTGACTTTATCATGAAGGTTGGACACAATATGGTCCTTCACACCTTCCAACAAAATTATTCTTATCTTTGTTGTCTTCTTTTGCCATGCGTCAAGTAATGCAGCATCGCTAGATCCCGGCTTAGGAACATCGCTATCGATGAACTCCTTCAGTCCATTATCCTCCAGCACCACCTCCATCCTATCCTTCCAGGATATGTAATTCGAGCTCCCATCAAGGGCATACTCCAATCGCAACCCATTGAAAGACATGTCAATGTATACTCAACTTCTGCACCAAGAATCTTCTATAGCAAATTTGAATTGTCCACTAGCACAAACTCAAAAATTCTTCACAATTGCAATCTTCAAGAATAAACACTGCTCCAATACCATGTAGAAATTAGTATACACTAAGCATGCATACATCCAGATTCCCCTGATCTCACAATATTTAACTTCTTGCAAAATATAGAATCATTCAACTATTAATCTTTTGCGGAAAATTAATTGCGAACACATGTGAAGCATAAATAAAAAAAAATCACACATAACACAGTTTTTTAACGAGAAACCCTGAAGGTGAAAACCCCAACTATCATATATTATGTATCATGGAGATCATGTAACAATCTAATACAAAGCTTAGTACATCAAGCTCTCAGTACAATCAATCGTCACACACTAACATAGAAGAAATCTGCAAATCCATGCACCGATCTCTGCCCTCCTGCTAGCCTACCTCCAATGTGAAATCCCTGCTGAAGAATAGCTCTGAATGAATTCGAATTACCCTTGACTTGACTGTGAAATCATAATTGGAAACTTCAATGTGTGTGTGGTGCAATCAATGCATCACTATACTCACAATAGATAGTCCATCTTGCCCTTTCACCTATATCTCCACTCGGCCTCCACTGGAACTCACATGCATTGTAGTTAACTGTTGTATTGTTCAGTTGATTAATGAGTTATTATTTGTGAATTAATTAACTAATTAATTCACTCCACTCTCACTAGTGTATCATTCAGTTAGACAAGATACAACTAGCTCAACTGAGTCTAACTGAGTTAAAAGCGAATACAACTCCATGAACTACTCTTCCAACTCTGTCATAACTTTTCCACTTCAGTTCTAACTGAGTCCTCCATGCATGAACCACCAGTAAACCCTAGGAATTGCGTAATTCCTTCAGCCCACTGATTTGCCAAATCTGTACACTGAAACTAAGTGCTCCAAGAGAATAATTTGTTGTTTATTGTCGGATTATTATTAAGAACTAATAATAATCGACACTTTTATTTTTAGATCGACGATCTATAAATAGACTTCGCCCAATATTATAAAAATAGAATTTCATCTATTTTTCCAACTTGACCAACCATCCACAAATAACATCCTGCAACTTCTAAAATATGATCACCATGTCTAAAAATAGACATTGTCTAAAAATATACTTGCACCAAAAATAGCCTGCAGGCCCACTTAGTGAAGGCGACTCTTTTCACTAAGCTCATCATCTTGTTGAATCTCAACATTTTTATTATACCTACAATGTGAAGAGTATCAACTAGAATCTTGCATGTCTCTGTATCTAGAGCACATCCTTTGGATACCAATTGATTAAAGGCCTTCAGAGCTTCATTAACATTTCCCGACATGGTTCTTTGAACAAAAGCCATTTATCAAGTTACTACACATATTGATCTCAAGTATGCAATCTTCTTTTAGCATTGCACGTAAAAGCTTCAATGCTTGCAACATTTGGCCTTTCCTCACAAAGATCACTGATCAAATTTAACTCTTAGATCATGTGCCATGTGGATCAAACAGATTTTGATTTCAATCTAAATTCTTTTACATGGAGGGTGTCGTTTTTGAAACTTGTTCACTGTCTGTTAAAAAAAAATATTTCTCCACGCAATCTACAAAATAAAGCTCTGAAGAACCCTGGATTTATCCCAAATGGTTACGAAATCCAGAAAATTGCTCAATAATTACCTAATATCCCTTGTTCCCAAAAAAACCCATGTTTTATTTTTTTCTAATTTGCCTCAGTTTGCTCAGAAAATGAATTTTAAAATCGGGTGTCAAAATAGTGACGTTTTCTGGCGATTAAGTTTTCTGCAAAAAATAAAATTGCTGTGGTTCCCGAGGAATGAAATTGTTTGTTGTGGTTGCGGGTTTTTTTTTATTTGCAGGCTGGGATGATACCTACAGTCTTGAATTGAATATATAACAATGATTTCAATTATCATGGCAATTGTGATTGAGCAGATGTAGAGATTCTTAATTGCTGTAATAATGTTCTTGATTCGATCAGAAGGTATACAAATGGGCAACTGTATAGCCCTTTTTTACCTCTAATATTATTATTACTGAAGCCCGAGGTGAGCAATAACTTCACCTTGTTGAGAATGATGAGAAATATGGATGAAATGAACAAAATCGCAAAGAAGGAAGTAGTAGCAGATCAAAGAAGTAGAAGATTTCAACTTCTCGAAACCCAAGAGATGCTGTGAGGATTAAGCTTGTATTTAGAAAGTAGGAACTGCCGGAATTGCTATGTAATGGCTTAGCTAACCTCATTGGTATTTACACATGGTTTTGGGGCATGATGGTTTTCGACCCCTAGTATTTTGTAGATCCGGCCAAGGTAACTATGGTTATGTTCTAATCCAGGGTTAATGGATTGGGGTTTATGTATGCTTCGGCATGTATATATATGTGTTGTAACACTAAAAGGAATATAATGAAAAATCAAGTTGGTCGTCTTAATTTGGGATCCAGGGGAAAATATTTGTGTTTATCTGTTTTATGTTTTATGCTCTTGCTATTGTTTTTTTTTTTTAAGATTCGTTTGTAGATAATTTATGTATAGGTTTAAAACCTACATTTGGTATCAGATTTGTTTCAACTTCAAGGGGAAGCCTTTGCTGCTAAGGGGTTTTTTTCTTGGGCCTGAGATAGACCCTGTTCAGTGGGAGATCTGCGAAATCGATTCTTGTGGTGAAAGAAGATGGAGAGCGGCGGGAAAATAGAGATCGAGAAATTTAATGGTCAGAGTTTTGAGTTGTGGAAGCTCAAGATGGAGGATCTGCTGGTGGATAAGGATCAGTGGATCGCGGTAGATCCGGTTATTAAACCAACGACAATGTCAAATGAAGACTGGAAGAAGCTGGATCGGAAGGCAAAGAGCACAATACGATTGTGTGTCTGAGATTCAATATTGTTGAATGTATCTGGGGAATCTACGGCGAATACCTTGTGGGACAATCTTGGGAATTTGTACCAATCTAAGTCTCTGGTAAATAAATTGTTTTTGTGGAAAAAGCTGTATAACCTGAGGATGAAGGATGGAGACTCGGTGACAGAGCATCTAAACGCCTTCAATACTATGGTAATCCAGCTATCATCTATTGATATTAAAATCTCATATGAAGATGAGTGCATCAGTTTGTTTTTTTCTCTACCAGACTCGTGGGACAGTCTGGTTATTGCAATAGGTAGCAATACAACTACCTTGAATTTTGATGACATTGTCTCAGCCTTGCTGTCAGAGAAAATGTGACGGAGAAATATGGAGGGTCAGAATGGAGATGCCTTATCTGTACGAGGAAGGTCCCATAACAGAAATAAGAATAAGTTTTTGAGTGGGAGATCTAAATCTCCTGGAAAGTTTGTAAAGGTGTGCTTAAAATGCGGAAAGGAAGGGCACTACAAAAAGGACTACAAATCTAAATCTCCTGAGAAAGGAAAGGGATCTGGTGATGCTCCTTCTGTAGAGGAAAAAACCACCTCGGATGAAGGTGGGGATGTGTATTTGGCTTCTTCTTCAAATACACATGTAGATCATGAGTCATGGTTGATTGACTCGGGTGCATCCTTTCACTCCACTCCTCATAGGGAGTGGTTCTGCGAGTATGAGAAATATGATGGTGGTGATGTCTTCTTAGGTGATGATAGGAAGGCTAGAATCGTTGGACATGGAAAAATCAAGTTGAAGCTGCAAGGTGGAAGGATTAGAACACTTCCTAGTGTTCTGCACATTCCTGCATTATCCAGAAATCTGATTTCTATAAGCAAGATGGATGATGCAGGTGTAAAAAGAGTGTTCGAGAAAGATACCTGTAAGATGGTACGAGGAGCACTGGTATTAATGCGAGGAGTTCGGATTTGAATTTTGTACAAACTTCAGGGCAGCACTGTTATTGATGGGTGCAACAGTTTTGTGGTTCCCAAAAGTGGAGCGGAAAGCCTAGCGGTCTCTGGAGAAAATACCATGCTATGGCATCAAGCGCTTGGACATATTGGAGAGAAGGGCCTTCAGATACTGCATGGAAATGGTATGGTAGAAGTTATGTCTATTAGCTCTCTGGATTTCAATTTCTGTGAACATTGTGTATATCGGAAGAAAAATTGGGTGAGTTTTCCTTTTGGTGGTAAGAGGGCGAACAAGATATTAGAGCTTGTGCACAGTGATGTGTTTGGACCTGTGTCGGTTCCATCACTGGGTAAGTATGTGTACTATGTTTCATTCATAGATGACTTCTCAAGGAATACATGGACATATTTCTTGAGTAATAAATCTGAAGTCTTTGAAAGATTTAAAGAATTTAAGGCTCTGGTGAAAAACTAGACAGAGAAGAAGATAAAGGTGCTAAGGACAGATAATGGCGGGGAGTTCTGTGAGAAAGAATTTGAATATTTCTGTAAGAAGTGTGGTATAGCACGGCAGAAAACTACTCCATACACACCTCAGCAAAACGGAGTTGCAGAAAGAATGAACAGAACGTTGATGGAAAAGGCAAGAAGCACTCTCAGTGGTACCGGGTTAGGACAAAAATTCTGGGTAGAGGCAGTGGAGATTGCATGTTACTTGGTTAACATATCACCTTCATCATCGTTGGAGGATAAGACTCCACCTAAGGTATGGACTAGTAAGAAACTCTCTCTTTCACATCTGAGGGTATTTGGATGTGATGCATATGTACGTGTTCCAAAGGAGAAAAGGATCAAGTTGGATAAAAAATCTGAAAGGTGCATCTTTATTGGGTATAAGGATGGTTTAAAGGGTTACAAGCCTAAGTTTGTGTACAGCTGAGATGTGGTTTTTAGAGAGGTGAAAGATGTTAAACATGAATTCCTACCAAAAGAACCTGAGAAGATAGATTTTTAGCTAAAGGAGGATGAATCAGACTCCACAATAGAAGAAGACTCAGAAGAGGAAGAGCCACAAACTCCATCTATGAGAAGATCAGTTCAGGAAAGAAGACAATCAGAAAGGTATAGTCCATCTGCTTTCTGTTCAAATTTTTCTTTAACTATAACTGATGATGATCCCAGAGCCATCAGGGAGGCAATAGATTCAGAGGATGGAAAACTCTGGAAGGAGGCCATGGTTGATGAAATGGCATCCTTGCATAAAAATGAGGCATGGGATCTGGTGGAGTTGCCAGTTGGAAGGAAGCCCATCGGGAGAAAATGGGTGTTTAAGAAGAAGATGAATATATAAGGCAAGGTGGAGAAATACAAAGCTTGATTGGTAGCAAAAGGTTATTCCCAGGTGCTGGGAATTGATTTTGGTGATATTTTTTCTCATGTTGCCAAAGTTACTTCTATTAGCTTACTTTTATCTGTTGTTGCTGCAATTGATTTTGAGGTAGAACAGATGGATGTGAAGACAACATTTCTTCACGGGGATCTACAAGAGAAGATCTACATGAAACAACCTGAAGTATTTATGGTGAATGGGAAGAAAGAACTGGTATGCATGTTAAAGAAGTCTCTGTATGGGTTAAAATAGTCACCAAGGATGTGGTATCAGAAATTTGATACCTATATATGGGAACTTGGCTTCACCAGAAGCAAGAGGATCACTGTGTTTATTTTAAATTAATTGATTACCATGTTATTTATTTTTTCTTGTAAGTGGATGATACGTTGTTGATTGGAAATGACAAATAAATCAACCAAGATTTGAAGACCCAACTGTTCTCCAAATTCGACATGAAGGATATTGGTGCTGCAAACTATATTTTGGGCATGGAAATTAAGAGAGATCGGGCAAAGAGGAAGCTCTGGTTAAACTAGAGGAAGTATCTCGAGACTATATTGCAGAGGTTCAATATGCATGATAGTAAACTAGTGAATGTTCTGATTCCTGTAGGTAGAACAGTGTCCCAAGACACAAGAAGAAGAGGAGAATATGTCCCATGTTCCATATGCAAGTGCAGTGGGTAGCCTACTGTATGCAATGGTCTGTACTAGACTAGACATTGCACATGCAGTGGGAATATTGAGCAGGTTTATGTAAAACCTAGGGAAGGAGCATTGGACAGCAGTGAAGTGGGTTTTCAGATATTTGTGTGGCACTAGTGATTATGGCTTGTGCTACGAAGGAAGACCAGGATTGGACAGAGTGTTGGAAATTCATGGTTTTGTTGATGCAGACTGGGCTGGAGATTTGGACCAAAGGAGATCTACAAGTAGGTATGTGTTTAACCTATTTGGAGGTGCAGTCAGTTGGATGAGTAAAAGACAGTCTATAGTGGCTCTTTCAACTACAGAGGCAGAATACATAGCAGCCACTCATGCAAGAAAAGAAGCAGCTTGGTTGCAGAGATTGTGTTCAAGTATGGGGTTGGTGCAGTAAGCTATAAGGATAGATTGTGACAGCCAAAGTGAAATTTTCTTGGCTAAGAACCCTGCTTATCATTCAAAGACAAAGCACATTGATTTTCAATATCAGTTTGTGAGAGATATGGTTGAGGCCAAAAGGGTGTTGGTAGTAAAGGTGGACACCTTGAAGAATGTTGTAGATGCATTGACAAATTCTATGAGCACTTAGAAGTTATTTTGGTGTAGAGAAACAATGGGTGTTGTAGAGCAGGGCTAATGACTAAGCTCTCTTGTGGCCCCCTGCAGAAAGAAAACAACAAGTGGGAGAATGTTGGGTATGTGTTATATTCTTTCCATGACTAGTCACGCATGGGGGGATGATAGCCTCCCCTGTACGTTGCGTTAGGTGCAGCATGGGGGTCATAGGGGAGGCAGCAACCCCCCTTGTTCGAGGTTCGAGGCAGTGCCTTGGGAAAAAAAATTTGGTTCTTATTTTTTAATGGGTGGACCCGCCCATGGTTTTGTGCATGGGTTTACACATGGTTTTGGGGCATGATGGTTTTTGGCCCCTGGTATTTTGTAGATCTGGTCAAGGGAACTATGGTTATGTTCTAATCCAGGGTTAATGGATTAGGGTTTATGTATGCTTCAGCATGTATATATATGTGTCGTAACGCTAAAAGGAATATAATGAAAAATCAAGTTGGTCGTCCTGATTTGGGATCTAGGGGAAAATCTCTGTGTTTATATGTTTTATGTTTTATGCTCTCGCTATTGTTTATTTTATGTTTTAAGATTAGTTTGTAGATAATTTATGTACAAGGTTAAAACCTAAAAAATCAAGGCTCTCATTATTTGATATATATATTTTTTTAATGTTATATATATATATATATATATATATATATATATGTATGTATGTTATATTTTTAGAAATTTAAAAATATATACATATAATTTTTTTAATTTAAACGAAGTAAAAAAATTTAAATGTTTTTAGTTTTTTTTTTTTAATAATATATGTTATATTAAAAATATATACATATATATTTAAAAAAAACAGTATATTAATAAAGAAAATGAATTTGACAAGTTTTATTTTGGTTTTTAATTTTTTCTTTTTTTAATTTTAAATTTTATTGAAAAAAAATCAAATCAAATTAAATCAAATGATGGAAACAAAATTTTAGCTATAGAATTGCATTCTGCAGCTAAATAATTTTTTTAGATTTTATGATATACTAACAAAAAAAAATTCTTTTTTCTGATCCTCCAAGTCACACGAAGTGCAAAAGGAGCGCATACTAGAGAATTTTTTTATTTTGTTAGCATAGTCAAGATTTTATCAATCGATTTTTGTGTAAATTTTGCAAAAATAAAATTACAAGGATTGATCTCATACCTTAAATTATCGCTTGTGATATTCGCTTGTGTTCTTTGTTTTCAATCATTTGTCATTTTTTTTATTGCAAATATTTCCTGCCAAGGGTTAGTAGATGGGTGGTTCTTACTGCACCAAAAAACACCAAATTTATCCTAAAAACTATAAAAATTTATTTTTATTTTTCCTATCTATCTAAAAACTATTTTTTTTATTTTTATTTTTTAAGTATATTCATGCTTCCAATGAAGCCATTTACGGATTAGAATTTTTGAAATTCTCATATCCAAACTTGAAAAATGTACCTCATTGTTTGTAAGGATATGTGAAATCGACTTGACCTTTCGATTTGCCACAAGGATCTCTTGAAGAATTGATGAATGTTGTGGCACAATCGTTTTTTGATACCACTCCTCAATGTAGTCTTTGGGCTGCATTCTAGACTCTTTGTCCATAAATGGTTAGTAAAAAAAACAAAAACAAATAAAATACACTCTAGACTGAAAGATAGTTCCTATGCACACTTCCCCGGAAACAACGCCAAAATGTTGGGGCAAAATGATTTTCTGTCATTTAATTTGTCAACCCGGGGGTTTCGTAAACTTGTGAAGCATGTGTGCACTATATGTGCTAGAAATTGTCTTTCAATTTAGATAAATATAACTATAAAATAACGAAAACAAATTCATCTAATCTATGAAATAAAATAATGAAAATGAAATTCAACTAACCTATGAACTCAAGTAATAAAAATAAATAAAACAAATTCAAAAGAAAATATAGCGCGCGTAATCACACTTGCAGGAATTGAAATTTTAATCTAAAAAATCATTTCAAAGCATGTAAAGAAAAACAACTAAGGTATGTTCAATCACTCCAACATCCAATATGGAAGTATAATAGAATCGCCCTCTTGAGATGATAAGCAACCGATTATACTTTAGTCTTTAAATCTAGGAAAGAAATTAAAGCATGCAAAAGGAAAACTCAATAATTGCATAAGTTAGGTATTCAAGTATTCAGTTTAGAAATATGATAAAATCACCTTCTTTAAGAACACCCAATTATACAATTGAATGAGGATCTAAAAAAAAATATAAAATCATGTAACGGTAAAAATCCATGATTGCATAGGTTGAACATTCAATCACCCAATTTGGATGTATGACAAGTCACCTTCTTGGCTTGATCTTTTATTCAATTATACAATGAATTGATAGTTTGATCTAAGAAAGTAAATAACATAAAATGAAAGGAAACTAAATAACAAAACATAAAAGTAAATTTCAATGATTGCATAGGTTGAAGATTCAATCACGCAATTTGGAAGTATGACAAGTCACCTTCTTGGCTTGATATTTTATTCAATTATACAATGAATTGATAGTTTGATATAAGAAAGTAAATAATAGAACATGAAAGGAAACTAAATAGCTGTGAGCTTTATTGCCTCAAACTTAATCCAAATGTAAAATAGATAAATCTAACATTTTGAAATGTTTTTAGAAAAGAAAAAATTACACAGTTATTCTAAAACTAATACTAAGAAAGCAAAGAAACTTTAATATATAAAATCAAGTAAATTTCACACATTTTAGGCAGTTGATCTAAAAGTATGGGAGATGGTAAATCAAGATGCTCCATATGTAATAAAAACCAAGTCAAAATGAAGAAAAATTCATGACTAAGGTGCCACAATCTAATTTTGTATTCAAAGCTTGAGCATAACTCCAATTTTACACATGAATTAATAGGAGAAAGCTTCCCATATTTATACAAAATATGAGAAGCTATCTCATTAATGAGAGTCCATGAATCTCTCTCTATATCTATAGAGTTACAATCCAAATAGGAAGTGATAAGGCACATGTCTTCTTAGATTTACAATACAAATAGGAAATGATACACATATTCTTATGATCTCATGATCTTCTCCATCCAAATTCGAATTTGGCCTTAGGAGGCCATATAAGAGTCTTTTGGAAGCTTCTTTTTGACCTAAACATGGAAGAAAACTCATTCCACTTTTTAGGTATAAGTATGTGCATATTATTTTATAATTTGTAAACACAAATTCACTTAAAAATACTAGGAATTAATAATTTTTGGAAAAACATAATGTAACCCAATAGTGGTAATGGTAAGGTAAATGTAATGAAATGGGGGTGGAGTGAAGGTGATAATATGGAAATATAAGTGAAAATGTAATGGAAGTAAATGAAAATTTCAAGGACCAACAACTATGAAGAATTAGGATGGTAAGTCAGAGTGAGGTGGGCTTATAAAGGTATAAGAATCCACCCCTCAAAGACTTAAGAAGAAAGCGGTTGAGATAAGAATTTTGGAACAGAGATCATGCACCGAGCCTAATTAAGGTAGTATTATAGACCATTGTAAAAGTATCATTCAAGATAAATTCATGAATAACCTATAGACCACCCACATTCCTAAATCATGATAACAGGAAGGAAAGTATGATGGAACAAAACAATAAATGAAACCTGTTAGCCCCCCTATAATTTTTGACAAGCAAATAGGGGGCAAAAAGGTTTTTGACCCTTCAAGGAATGCATTTCCTCTGAAAACACATCATCCTTGAAGCCTCCTTGTGCCTTATGTCCTTTGGAAAAACCCTCCCTGCTGTATCCATCCCAAAAGCCTCTCTGATTGTGACAAATTGTGTTCCTAAAAGCCTACATTTATCCCTTGTATCCCTGCAAAGTGTCCCTTTTCAACCCTTTTGTCCCCTTTGTTAAATTCCCCCTTTTTCCCTCTATCGTTACCTCTTCCTACCCTCAAAATTGCATCAAAATGGGCCAAATAGCCATATTTTTCATGTCTATGGGCTTAGCACTTTTTGGCCCGAGCCCCAGAACCCTTCTCCCACATGACCCAGCGCCAAGGTGGAAGGCGCTTATCGCAAATCTGTATCGGGCGCATTATCAGCCGTCGATCTGTTTAGATCAGGTGGTCTTCGCAGTCAACGCCACGCCATGGCCCCCACGCTCGAGTACTGTGTAAAACCGCTGGTTTCTATCTAACCGTGTTTGGAGGTTGAGCGGTATTTCCCATTTCACAGTGATTCCATTCATCGCATGTCGCGTGTCCCGAGCACTGTTTGAAAACCGCCCCCCCATCGCGCGTTAAAGTTCGGAGTTTGCCCCAGCGCGATATCGCTATGCATTTTCCAATTTTCGATCATCCATCCAACGGTCATCGTGCTGTGAAGATGCGCGGGAGTTAAACCAAGGCAACCGTACCCTTGGCCCACTGTCCATCGCCCTCCGCTGCGTTTTCAGCCATCAATCTCCTCTTGAGATTGGACGGTCCAGATTTAAAGTCAGCCCCGCCATCGCCCGGTCCTGCCACGTCACCACTCCACGTGTTTAAATCACTTTTTCCACCCGTCCCTCCATATATTCCATTCATAGGTAAAATTTTAATGTTTAACATTAAACTGTCTGTCTTGACGTCTTTCCATGCATCTCCCGCTGATTCATGTTTTTTCTCCACAGTAGCCGTTGTATTCATCGTCTACATCCATGCCACATTGCATTTTTGTAGCCATCCACACCACTCTCCCCATGCATGTTTTTATTAACATAGTTTCATGTTTTGCAGGGTTTCAGACAGCAACGAACTGCCATGATTCACAGTCTCTGTACAGTTACAGAGAAGCAGGAAAGGACCATTTTCAAGAGCCAAAATAATTAAGAAAAGTCTGAGAGGATGCTATAACAGGGCTCGCATTCAAAGAAAAGAGTTTGAACTCTGTAAAATCTTCCCTAGAGCCATTAAAGCACAGCGTTCGCAGTCAGAGGCAAACGCGGAAACGACAAAGAGTATCAGTGGGAAAACAGAGTGTTTAGGGCCTGTCATTGAAGATTTTGGGCCTTAAACAAATGATTTGAAGGTAGAACACCAGATCAAATACATCATGGATCACACGGAAGGCCTAGCGCACAGAAAACGATACTATCAGGGTTTCACATCAGCAGATTGTTCTTCCCCTAAAGGACCAAGCGCCCATATTGTTTCCTTTATTTACAGTGTTCCTGAAGGAAATTCTGCTCAGACCACAGTCCAAAGCTACCAAAGCATTTTTTATGTGGTATGGCGGACTTCACTGTCATTTATTTATCTTTTGTTTATACACCTAAAATTACTACAGAGTACTGCAGCCATAGTGCATTAGAGTCATACCAGAGTAATTGGAAGCCTGAAGAAGATCATTCTTTCACCCAAAGAGTGCCAGAGATAAATGCTCAGAATTTAAACAGAATGGGCCTCGGCCCTCTTCCTCTCCTGAGTTTTAATACTGCATTTAGTTTTCACCTACCTTCTCTGCTCCACTTGAGCTATAATTTCATGAAGAAACTCATTGTAAAGGTTGTTGATCGGTTATCAGAGAATTACAAGTTGTTTCTTTTGAGACATGGTCTCTGTGTAAAGTTGTAAGATAGGCTGAGGAAGATGTTTTCAGACTGAATATCCAACTATTGGTAATGTTGTACTTGACTGGTGTTGCTCTTTAATATGACAAGCACATTTCTTTGGATCTTGATCTAAAGCAGCGGTGACGTTTTCCTATCTCTGTATTTGTTTTATTTAGCAGTTCACCTCATTTCATTTCTACTGGCTCGCATCAGAAATCTGGCATAGGATTTACCCTTGTTAGGTACCCTATGTTTCTGCTCTCCCTGCCTTCAATGTTTTTTTCTATATGTGTTATCTAAGGTTTGATTTC
Source organism: Pinus albicaulis (assembly GCA_034641835.2). Lineage (NCBI taxonomy): Eukaryota > Viridiplantae > Streptophyta > Pinopsida > Pinales > Pinaceae > Pinus > Pinus albicaulis. The sequence continues at coordinate 82,616,256 of CM076571.1, read as the reverse complement.
AATTAATTTAACCAGTGTAGTGGATTTTATTGCCTGCTAGATTATGTATGAATTAATGAATCTATTCTTAGATGTTCATGTTAAGATTTGATTGAATGAATTGGGAACACTGGGAGGTCTAGAACTTTGTCTCTATCTCACTAGGATCCTTTTCAGTTAATAGAACCTTTTCTAATATCCCTCAAGCTGGAGGTCGAAGCATTGAGAGTTCAAAGTCTCTCTCTAATCTCAGGTCTTTAACTTTGTGTTCTAAATCTTTAATGTTTTCTTGTCTGAAGAGTTAGCCTTTGGATTTTAGAATCACAGGTGTTCAATGGTATGCCCTATCCCTGGATCTGATTTCTAAAGGTCACCTTTGATGGTTTCCTTGCTTTCACCTTCTCTCTTACCATTTCATATCACACAATCATCTTTAAGATCCAATGCTTTAGATGACTAGCCCAACTAAAAGCCTGCATATTGAATAGCAAGTAAACCCTTTCCTGACTCCATTTCCCAATGGTCTTGAATGTTCCCTAGGGTATCTCTCCTTTTCCTAAAACCCTCTTTGCTCCTCCTTGTCTTATATCGAACCTTTCTTTCCTAATTCCCAAAACCAAACATACATCAAATAAACAAACCCCGAGCCTTATAACTAGCCTAATATCTTAACACTGAGCTTCAAAGTCATATACCTTTGACATATCATAGAGAGATCCCTCTCTAGACCCAGGAGGGCTAGATCCTGAGGTCTGAAAGTGGTTCTGATGTTGTTTCATATTTTGGTCTTGCCAATCTGGCCAAAACATGGGAACGCCAACATCATGGCGACTCCACTGGGGAAAAATATGAGAGCCTATAACTGATAACATTTGTCTATCTCCAATTTTTGTCACCACATAATGGCAACTCCACTGGTGACATTTTGAGTATTTCTCACCTTACTACATCATAAGAACCTCAGAAACCTATAATCTCTGGTTAGGTTGGCAGTTAAACATTCCTATTCACAGATCAACCTCTACACCATTTGTTGTGTTCCCCCACACTCTTAGACAAAGTCTGGAAAGGGCCAAGTAGCCTCCAGGTCTCACACTCTTTCAAAGGTGACATATTTGGTAAAAGCCCTCCCAGTCAATCTCTGGTTAGAAATTGTTGTGTTTTCAGGATATCCTTGGAAAGGGACATCTCATAAGCACTGTGGTGGACAGTGTACCCCCCAAAAGCATCCTAAACCTTCCACCTAGCGACTCCATAATTCCTAAATGATTTAAATACTCCACTGGTGATCAGTAGGCATGCTGATTATATTGGTTCACATTAGACTCCACTGGGAGACCAGAGCCCATTACAACATCAGCCATAATAGAAGTAACAAGTAGGGTTAAGCTGCTTGGTCAAAAAACAACATTCTAGCTTCAAGAACCATTCACACAAGAGCTTATCCCAACCCAAAACCCCCTGAAATAGTTGAGAACCCTGAGAGCATCCTCAAGAGATCTCCTACACCTAAACACTCAAATATTTCTAGCCACATCCATAGAGCTAACTCTACACCATAATTCTTTACAGCTCTATCAGACCCATTTTTTGGTCTAGACCTACCAAACAGATTACCAAGAAATAGGTCATTCAATGTCCTAGACCAACCAGACCGTGAGTTCCCTGGTTCACCACCTCAAAGTGGTAAACACCTTTGGGATAGACAGACCCCTCCATCTACACCTCCTGATATTCACTTCATTCAAAACTTGGGGCTCTTCCACCCTAAATCTGCTCATCAGTCTTTTGCTGGTCATAATATCCCTGTCATCCACATACTAGCTGCTCAAGCTAACCCTTTACCTCATCAAAACATCATCATGGCAGCTTGGTATGCACCTATGGTTTTACCTCAGCCTCTAGTACCCTTACCCAATGATTATCAATCAAATATCCCACACTTCACTGCAAAAGAGTCCACCATAACTCAGCACCATGTAGATAGGATGGAAGATTCTTTTGACTACATGGAAATAGATGATGATACAGTCAAAATGAGAATCTTTTCCCATAGCTTAGGAGGTGATGTGAAGAAATGGTTCAAAGGCCTACCTCCTAATAGTATCCAGGACCTTCCTACTTTATATCAAACCTTCATAAACAAATGGGAAGTTAAGGCCAATCCTCTCCAAATCCTAGCAAAATACAAGAATCTAAAAAGAAACATAGGAGAGAGTGTCCAGGACTACTCTACAAGGTTTAACAGCGTTTATAATGCTCTTCCACCTCACATGTAACCTCCCCAAGGTATGGTTCTAGTGAAATACCCTGAAGGCTTGGATGCTAACATGGCCTACCAGCTTAGGGAGAGGGATTACAACACATTGGAAGACATGCAAAAAGGAGAAGTGAGTGTAGAGGCAAATTTGATTGAGAAAAAAGCAAGATTGAGAGCTGAGAAAATGGTAACATATAGAGATGAAAATGTAGCTTCCACATCTAACCCAAATTATGATCGCATATCCAAAAACATGGAAAAGCTACAACAAATGATGGAAAAAATGGTTGTCATAGTTAGTAACCAAAACAGAAGTCAAAATCATAACCAGAACCAGAACTTTGGAAGAAACAACACCACTCCCAACAGACAAAGAGAATCAGATCAACAAGTTATTCCTCCATTTCAAGAGAACATTCTTGATGAAGATGAGGGAATCATAGAAGAGTCTGAGGGAAACACAATAAACATGTTTGAAGTAGAAAACTCAATCCACAACTGTTCCACAGAAGAAGATCAACCCTCACCCTCGTATTGGGATGAGGAGGGATTGGAATCTTAGGATTATAGGCTAGGATTTGAAAATGCCATTATGTAGGTCAGAGAAGAGTATGCACTTAGGAGCAAAAAAATCCTGGATAATTCCAAACCCAAAGCTTCCGAGATTACCATCAAGAAAAGGCCTGAGAAATCTTCTAAATCAACTGATGTGAGTAACAAATCAGCAGCTAAGAGTTCTAGGAAGAACAAAGAAAAAGACAACCAAAACAGTGAGAAACAAAGCGAACCAACCAGCAACACTAGCACTGCAGTTAGTGCTCCTAATAAAAATGTCATCAACACTATACGTAACGAGAATCAACACACTGATTCAGCCACCAAGGTAGTGGTTAACAAAACAGAGTCGAACATTCCAAAGAGTCAGTCCACTTTCAATCTAGAAAGTGAGATTGCAAAAATTAAAATCTCTGTCCCACTCTCTGAGCTGGCCACTCAGGATGTATATAAAGGCCAAATTTTGAAAGCTTTGAACCTAGGTGAAAATATTGACACTTTCAACCTGAGTGATGATCAACCAGCCCTTCTGTTTGGTCCAAATATTGAAGGGAAATTCCAAGAAGGGGTAGTGCCCCCTTTCTATATCAGTCTCAATGTCCATGATAAGATCCTTCACAATGCAATGCATGACTCTGGAGCCTCACACAACCTGATGCCTAAGATAGTTATGGAGAGATTAGGCCTAGAGATAACCCATCCCTATAAAGACCTATATTCATTTGACTCAAGCAGAGTGAAGTGTCTTGGCCTGATCAAATATTTATGTGTAAGCCTAACCCAGATTCCAGCAAAATGCATGGTCATGGATGTTGTAGTGGCAGATGTGCCACCTAAGTATGGCATGTTGCTGTCAAGGTCATGGGGAGCCAAGCTACAAGGTACAATGCAGATGGATGGGGCATATGCCACAATCCCAGTCTTTAGCCAACTTAGAAGACCGTACAGGGAGGCACAAATGAAATTCCTGGTTAGTAGCCCTGAAAAGCCTGAAAATTATCCTCTTTACTCTGTACACACAGACCTGGACTCCTTTATCTTCTGCAACGATGAATCTTTGGGAGAGCTGGAATCAAAAAACATAGATACAAATAGAGGGGTTGAGACTATGGACCTTAACATAATGGCTACTCTTGACTTAGGGGAACACGAAGAAGAAAACCTTAGACAGTGCACTGAAACAAAGATTCAAACCAATTGCAAAATAAAATGTAATCAACCGATTAGTCACCCCTCACAAACTCATATACCACACGAGGAATGAAACCCTCCACAGCACAACGCAGAACCCGTAATACAACAGACCAGTGAAACTCATGATAGGGAGGGGATTGATGATAAAACGAAAAATGGACCCCTGTGGGAAATGAACTTTGATGGGTCATGCACCAAGAGAACTGTTGGAGCAAGGATGTGGCTACATAACACAGAGAGTGACTATGCAGAGAGCCATGCCTGCAACCTGCATTTCAAATGTACAAATAATATTGCAGAGTATGAGGCTCTTATCCTAGGCCTGAATCTATTGAGGAAAATAAGAGCCTATAGGATAGTCGTGCAGAGAGACTCTGAGTTGGTTATAAAACAAATAAACGGTGAATACACAGCCAAACACCCTAGGTTTGGAGCATATAGGAATGATTCCGTGGATATATTGAAAAAATTTGTAGAATACGAATTAGTGTTTGTTCCTAGGAGTCAAAACGTCATTGCAAATGGATTAGCCTGCCTAGCTAGTTCATACCCTAAGACTCCAAATGACTATCAAATCATAATTCAGACCAAATTCAGACCTGCAGTGCCGGACAACGAAAAATATTGGTAGGTCTTTGAGGGCGATAAACAGATTGAAGATTTCCTGGTAGGCAGAGATGAGTTTGAATTTTCTGATTCAGATTCTAAATCTGACAGTAGCTGCCTAAGTGAAGAGTCCTCAAATGAGGAAGAAACACCCTGTAACATAGAAATAAACACTTTAAAAGAAAATATTGGAAATCCAAATGAAAAATGTGAAAACACAGATAGTGAGGAGGTAGAGGTGCTGCAGACCAAAGATAAGAGCATACCTCGAGGTCTGGCACCTTTAGAAGACCTTTTTGACTTTGATGATGTAGCAAAAAGGCCCACTATAGAACACGCAGACTCTGATGTCGAGGAATGCAACATAAACACTGAAGAGAAACCCAAGATGATCAAATTGGCTAAGTCCCTGCTTGCAAACATGAAAAAGAAATACATTGACCTATTCAAGGAATTCATTGATGTGTTCGCTTGGAGCTATGAGGACTTAAGGGCCTATGACACAAACATCATACAGCACAAAATACCCTTGAAAGAAAATTAGAAGCGCTTCAGACAAAAACTTCGCAGAATAAACCCAAAACAATTGCCTGCAGTGGAAAAAGAGATTAAGAAGATGTATGAGGCAGGCATAATAGTCCTTGTGAGGTTTTTTGATTGGGTCTCAAACCTTGTAGCTGTGAGAAAGAAAACGGGTGAGATCAGGTTATGCATATATTTCAGAAATCTTAATAGAGCCTCACTCAAAGACAATTACCCTTTGCCAAAAATGGAACATATTATTCAGAGGGTAGTAGGCTCAAAAAGGATTTCCCTGCTGGATGGTTTCTCAGGTTACAACCAAGTCTTAGTAATCCCAGAAGACCAACTCAAGACAACCATTACCACTCCATGGGGCACCTTTATGTATGTTAAAATTCCCTTTGGACTGATGAACGCTGGTGCAACCTTCCAAAGAGCGATGGATATAGCTTTTTCCGATGAGATAGGGCACTTCATTATCATCTACCTGGATGACATAACAGTCTATTCCAAGACTGAAGAAGAACACATAAGACATCTGAGAAAGGTATTTGAAAAATGTAGAAGGTTCGGTCTGTCATTGAATCCTAAAAACATTGTATTTGGGCTGTAAGAAGGTAAGCTTCTTGGCCACATCATATCTGATAAGGGAATTAGGATAAACCCACAAAGAGTTGAGGGAATACTACAAATCACACACCCAAGAAACATCAAATAATTACAGTCCTTCATTGGGAAAATCAACTTCCTCAGGAGGTTTATTCCCAACTTAGCTTAACACCTTAGGAATATGACAAGCATGTTAAGGAAAGGTGTAGGAGTTAAGTGGACTGTTGAAGCTAAGAAATACTTTGAATCAGTCAAACTTGCACTCACCCGGACTCCTGTCCTAATTATCCCTGATTTCTCAAAAGAGTTTCTAATTTTTTCATTTGCCTCCGAGCATACAGTGGCTGCAGTTCTACTGCAGAAAAATCCAGAGGGAATGGAACAACCCATTTCTTTCTTCAGCAAAGCTTTGAGAGATGCACCCTTGAAATACAACATAATGGAAAAACAGGCCTATGCCTTGGTAAAGGCCTTGAAAGACTTTAGGGTGTACATACTGCATTCCCACACCATAGCCTATGTGCCAAATATAGTGGTTAAAGACATCTTGTCCCAAGACCCAAATGGGAAGAGGGGAAAATGGATTGCTGTGATTTTAGAATATGAACTTCAGATAAAACCCACTAAACTGATTAAAGGTCAAGGCTTAGCTCAACTAATGGCTAAATCGAATCTACAAGCCCTTGAAATTAACATTGTAGATACCTTGGATGAGCAAGAAGGATTTCCTGATCCCACTGTTGAGGAGAAGTTCCAAAACTCTCCATGGTATTCTGACATTCTCTATGTGCTCACACACTTCAATGCCCTTCCTGAACTATCTAAGACCAAGGCCAAATTCTTAAAGCTAAAAGCCAGAAGCTATTTCATAATGAATGAAGGATTATATTGGAAAAGAGCAAATGGCCTATTGCTTAAATGTTTGCCTGAATCTGAAGCAGAAAGGATTAAACAAGAATTTCATGCAGGAGAGTGTGGAGGCCACCTGAACTGGAAAGCCACTGCAAACAAAATACTCAGAGCTGGCTACTATTGGCCCACACTCTTCAATGATATCCATCAGAAGATAATTTCCTACCACAAATGCCAGATTTTTGAAGGCAAAAGAAAACTCCTTCCCTTACCTCTACAACCCATCACTGTAGAAGGTCCCTTTATGCAATGGAGCCTAGATTTCATACGAGAAATTCACCCTGCTTCTTCTGCACAACACAAATGGATCTTAACAGCCACAGACTACTTCACTAAATGGATAGAGGCCATACCTACTAGGAATGCCACAGATTTAGTCATCATTAGGTTCCTAGAAGGTCATATCCTCTCTCGGTTTGGCTGCCCAACGAAAATAATCACCGATAATGCTGCTGCTTTTGGATCCAAAAAATGGTTGATTCTTGTCACAGGTATCAAATAGTACTCGGTCATTCAACTGCCTATTACCCACAAGGTAATGGCTTAGCTGAATCATCAAACAAGAGCCTGGTGGCCATCATCAAAAAGCTGCTGGAAGAGAGCAAAAGTTCATGGCATAACAAGTTAGTGCATGCCCTGTGGGCTGACAGGCTTACAACAAAGAAGTCCATTGGCATGTCACCATATCAACTTGTCTATGGAACAGAAGCAGTGTTTCCTACTAGCCTTGGAATACCAGTGATTAAAATTGTCCAAGAGATTCAGACAGAAGAAGATAGCATGGTAAGGAGGATAAACCAAACAATCCATCTACAGCAAACGAGGGAAGATGTCTATAACAGAACTCTTAAGGTTCAAGAAAATATAAAGAAGTTATTTAACAAAAGAACCAAAGCTTCTGATTTCAAAATTGGAGATAAAGTTCTAAAGTGGGACTCAAGGAGAGAGGACAAAGGAAAGCATGACAAATTTGACAGTTTGTGGCAAGGTCCCTACATCATCAGGCCACGGTGGGTCCAAATACCTTTTTTCTACAAGAGTCAGATGGTACAGAACTGTTTGGGGGTCCTGTCAATGGCAGGATGCTCAAACACTACTTCAGCTGATTTCCAATTTCTAGTTTCCATTTCCATTGTACATACCATTGCAGTGTTATGTTTTCAAGAAAAAGAGAAAATGTTCCAAAAAACAGAAAAAAAGGAGAGGTTCAGACATGCTCAAAACATGAACCTCAGAAATGCAAAGGATTGGATCTAATATGATCAAAACCTGAGCCAAGGGAAGTAAAGATATCTGGTTCAAACATGCCCAAAAGCTTAGACCAGCAAAGAAGGAAAAAAAAAAAAAATCAGCGCTAACAATTCCAAAATCAGAGTTGAAATGAAGAAAAGAAAGTGACTCTAACAAGCCCAAAAATTGAGTCACAAAGAAAAGAAGGATACATCAAACTTTAGATTTCAAGCCTTCTAAATTTTGTTTTCAGTTTTTCTGCAAGTTTCTGTCCATGTGCAACTGTGTTTATGCCTTGGATTCACAACAAACTAGACTGTCTAACCCTAGTTTCGCTGTTTTTAAATTTCTGCTATAGAATGTAGAGAAGAAATCTGCTGGACAGTTTAATCCCAACAGATATTAGATTAGGTAGAGAAACATATGAGGCCGACAGTTTAATCTAGTCTCATGGAGAAATAAGGGTAGAAATAGAATAGGTTTATTTTGTGGTTGTAAAAAATAAAAATGATGTAAAGGGTCTGCTAGTTCAAATGCACCCTAGAAGAAAAAATGATAGGATTGTAGGATGGGTAGGTAGATTGTTTGGGTAATGTTTCTGCTAATTGATGTTTTCACAATATTGGCAACTGAAAATCAAAGAATAAAGGTGGCTCAAGAAGCAGGCATCTGGCCTACACCAAAGATCCTTTTATGAATTCTTGACTCCTTCAAGAAGAAGCCATCCCCATGTGGAGCCATTGTTATCCCCCCTATAATTTTTGACAAGCAAATAGGGGGCTAAAAGGTTTTTGAGCCTTCAAGGAATGCATTTCCTCTTAAAACACATCATCCTTGAAGCCTCCTTGTGCCTTATGTCCTTTGGTAAAACCCTCCCTGTTGTATCCATCCCAAAAGCCTCTCTGATTGTGACAAATTGTGTTCCTAAAAGCCTACATTTATCCCTTGTATCCCTGCAAAGTGTCCCTTTTCAACCTTTTTGTCCCCTTTGTTAAATTCCCCCTTTTTTCCTCTATCGTTACCTCTTCCTACCCTCAAAATTGCATCAAAATTGGCCAAATAGCCATATTTTTCATGTCTATGGGTTTAGCACTTTTCAGCCCGAGCCCCAGAACCCTTCTCCCACATGACCTAGCGCCAAGACTAGGCACCAAGGTGGAAGGCGCTTATCGCAGATCTGTATCAGGCTCATTATCAGCCATCGATCTGTTTAGATCGGGAGGTCTTCGCAGTCAGCGCCACGTCGTGGCCCCCATGCCCGAGTACTGTGCAAAACCACCGGTTTCTATCGCACCGTGTTTGGAGGTTGAGCGGTATTTCCCATTTCACAGCAATTCCATTCATCGCATGTCGCGTGTCTCGAGCACTGTTTGAAAACCGCCCCCCCATCACGCGTTAAAGTTTAGAGTTTTCCCCAGCGCGATATCGTTATGCACCATCCGATCTGCAATCTTCCATCCAACGGTCATCGTGCCGCGAAGATGCGCGGGAGTTAAACCAAGGCAACCGTACCCCTGGCCCACTGTCCATCGCCCTCTACTGCATTTTCAGCCATCGATCTCCTCTTGAGATCGGACGGTCCAGATTTAAAGTCAGCCCCGCCATCGCCCAGTCTTGCCATGTCACCACTCCATGTGTTTAAATCACTTTTTCCACCCATCCCTTCATATATTCCATTCATAGGTCAAATTTTAATGTTTAACGTTAAACTGTCTGTCTCGACGTCTTCCCATGCATCTCCCGCTAATTGATTTTTTTCCTCCACAGTAGCTGATGTATTCATTGTCTACATCCGTGCCACATTGCCTTTTTGCAACCATCCACACCACCCTCCCCATGCATGTTTTTCTTAACATAGTTTCGTGTTTTGCAGGGTTTCGGATGACAATGAACCGCCATGATTCACAGTCTCTGTACGGTTACAGAGAAGCAGGAAAGGACCATTTTCAAGAGCCAAAATCATTAAGAAAGGTCTGAGAGGAGGTTATAATAGGGCTCGCATTAAAAGAACAGAGTTTAAACTCTATAAAATCTTCCCCAGAGCCATTAAAGCACAGAGTTCGCAGTCAGAGCCAAATGCGGAAATGGCAAAGAGTATTAGTGGGAAAACAGAGTGTTTAGGGCTTGTCATTGAAGATTTTGGGTCTTAATCCAATGATTTGAAGGCAGAACTCCAGATCAAATACATCATGGATCACACGGAAGGCCCAGTGCACAGAAAACGATACTATCAGGGTTTCACATCAGTAGATTGTTCTTCCCCTAAAGGACCAAGCACCCATATTGTCTCCTTTATTTACCGTGTTCCTGAAGGAAATTCCGCCCAGACCACAGTCCAAAGCTACCAGAGCATTTGCTATGCGGTATGGTGGACTTCACTGTCATTTATTTACCTTTTGTTTATACACCTAAAAGTACTATAGAGTACTGCAGCCAGAGTGCATCAGAGTCATACCAGAGTAAATGGAAGCCTGAAGAAGATCATTCTTTCACCCAAAGAGTGCTAGAGATAAATGCTCAGAATTTAAACAGAATGGGCCTCGACCCTCTTCCTCTTCTGAGTTTTAATGCTGCATTTAGTTTTCACCTACCTTCTCTGCTCCACTTTAGCTATAAATTCATGAAGAAACTCATTGTAAAGGTTGTTGATTGGTTATCAGAGAATTACAAGCTGTTTCTTTTGAGACATAGTCTCTGTGTAAAGTTGTAAGATAGGCTGAGGAAGATGTTTTCAGACTGAATATCCAGCTATTGGTAATGTTGTACTTGACTGGTGTTGCTCTTTAATATGACAAGCACATTTCTTTGGATCCTGATCTAAAGCAGCGGTGATGTTTTCCTATATTTGTATTTGTTTTATTTAGCAGTTCACCCCATTTCATTTCTACTGGCTCGCATCAGAAATCTGGCATAGGATTTACCCTTGTTAGGTACCCTATGTTTCTGCTCTCCTTGCCTTCAATGTTTTCTGCTGTATGTGTTATCTAAGGTTTGATTTCAATTAATTTAACCAGTGTAGTGGATGTTATTGCCTACTAGCTGATGTATGAATTAAATGAATCTGTTCTTAGATGTTCTAGTTAGGATTTAATTGAATGAATTGGGAACACTGGGAGGTCTAGAATTCTGTCTCTATCTCACTAGGATCCTTTTCAATTAATTGAACCTTTCTAAGATCCCTCAAGCTGGAGGCCGAAGCATTGAGAGTTCAAAGTCTCTCTCTGATCTCAGGTCTTTAACTTTGTGTTCTAAATCTTTAATGTTTTCTTGTCTAAAGAGTTAGCCTTTGGATTTTAGAATCACAAGTGTTCAATGGTATGCCTTGTCCCTGGATCTGATTTCTAAAAGTCACCTTGGATGGTTTCCTTTCTTTCACCTTCTCTCTTACCATTTCATATCACACAATAATCTTTAAGATCCAATGCTTTAGATGACTAGCCCAACTGAAATCATGCACATTGAATAGCAAGTAAACCCTTTCCTGACTCCATTTCCCAATGGTCTTGAATGTTCCCTGGGGTATCTCTCCTTTGCCTAAAACCCTCTTTGCTCCTCCTTGTCTTATATCGAACCTTTCTTTCCTGATTCCCAACAACCAAACATACATCAAATAAACAAACCCCGAGCCTTATAACTAGCCTAATATCTTAAAACTGAGCTTCAAAGTCATATACCTTTGACATATCATAGAGAGATCCCTCTCTGGACCCAGGAGGGCTAGATCCTGAGGTCTGAAAGTGGTTCTGATGTTGGCTCATCTTTTGGTCTTTCCAATCTGGCCAAAACATGGGAACCCCAACAAAACCAAACACAACAGAGACATACATATTGTTCATAATTCCAGTAGAAATCTATTCTTGCAACAAACAGTGGTTATATTATTTCTTCAAAACGCCTCTTCAAATATACATTAAGAGAAAATCTTAAAACTAAAAAATGTGTTACACATACTATACACTTCAAACTTCCAGAGAATTCAGAACCTTTACTTTGTCTGCGAGTTGGCCTTTTATAGCTATTACATGGGTAATGTGGCCAAATATTTCTTCAAACAAAATATTCCCTGCTGATATTTACAGTTTCCCATCTAAATAAAAAATGATGCGGCGTAACGACATCGCATCCGAATCAGTATTTTTCCACACAGATTATAACAAAAACATAATAGAAACATAATATGCAGATAGTGCATAGGGTGAAATCAAGATTTCACCCGATTTTACATTACATGGAAATTGAAAATCAAAAATAAAAACAAAGGCCGCATGGGCCTAATCATGATGTCCATTAGTTGGTACGACGAGGAGTTCCCGAGCCTTCTGAGTGGCGTGATCAGACCGGAGTGTTGGTCGCTTTAATTTTTTTAACAATTCAAGTGCCACATAAATTGTCAACCCAGGAAGGTCTGTTTATTCCAAAGAAAATCACACACTATATATGCTCAATTCCAAAAGCAAAGAAGGGTTGTAGTATTAATTACACAAATTATATTAATCACACTGCTCACACCTTACTTTTAACAAAGTTGAAGCCTCCTTGTGTTACAGCAGAAACAATCCTCTGTTGCAGACCTTCATTAAAAGAATCCTAGGAAAGATAATGAAAGGAAATCACTCTGCAGAAAAGAAGATCAATCAACCATAACAGAGAACAGGACCCTATTCCTCCAAGCAGGAATCTTCAGCACCTGTTTCCTATTATCAGTCACACTGCTAAAGAGAAAGATCAATCATCAGAGAACAGGACCCTATTCCTCCAAGCAGGAATCTTCAGCACGTGTTTCTTGTTATCAGTCACACTGCTAAAGGGAAAGATCAGTCATCGGAGAACAGGACCCTATTCCTTCAAACGGGAATCTTCAACACCTGTTTCCTGATGTCAAACTGTCACGCATTCATTCCGCAAACAAATAAGTAGAAATAAAATAACTCATAGCTTCTTCAGAATGAATAGTACAGAATAATGTAGTAAATAAGGAAAACAGAGTTTTAGTAAGAAACACAAAACTGCATAAATAATATTCAGCAAACAGTGTTTAATTAAGGTGTGAAATCATAAAGAAGTTAACAGACTACAGGAGCAATTGGGTGAATATTGTGATGAAGGCGGGCCATTTCTTTTTCACAAGATTCCCCAGAGGAAAGAATTTAAATTGAAGCGCTCAAAAGAAACCTTTATTCATCTGTCAAAAGAAATGATACATTACAATGGAGCCTTGCTCCTTTCTGCTCAAAAAAATGTATCTCCCACAGTCTCTAACTCCCCTTCTAATGATGATGTCTCCTCTTTTTAAAGAGGAGACATCTATTACAGTTACATCAGAGAAATCCTATTTTTATCCAAATCTGATCTTTTATTTTAAAACAGGGTCTTTCTATTCTTCCATAGAAAAACATTGTTACAATAGATACAAAAATACTGGCTTCAGAACAATCTGTGTAACAAATTTCCTTGCTTGTCTTGTCTTGTTGCCATCATTCTTGAAATACACTTTCGAAATCACAAATCACGAGCAGTTTTCAGTAACGGGATTTGCGTGCCCGTTGACTGCTTCAGCAACAAAATTGACTATTTCAGCAACGGGGTCGACTGTTTCAGCAACACATTCCTTATCATAGATTATCTGCGATATCTCAGCGACTTTATATCTTCGATTAATTATTAAATATAAAAGTAATGTGGAATTATATGCAAAACAAATTAAACATAGAGAAAAGAGAAGCACTTTATATACCTTTGGGGAAAATGGATAGGAATGATAATGTAAACTTTAGATATGGACTAAAAAGAGTAAAGAGGTGGCAAAAATATGTAGTCAAAATGTTACATTATGAGGTCCTAACATCCCCCCAAACTGAAAGGGTTGCATGTCCTCAGGAAACTTTTAGTCTGAATTGGAGTCTGAATACTGACTCTTTGCATGCAAGTTACTCAAGCAATAACTATGGAAGGTGGTATCTGTCAAAGGTCTAAATCCTTGATTACTTTGAAATTTCTGCCATGCTTCTACCTCATCCCTGTTAGCCAACCTATAACGAGCCTAATATCATTCTGATGGCATCCATAAAATGGGAAAGTGAAAATTATAGCCTATCCAATTCTCAGCACACGGTTGAACACATCTGATGTAGTTTGGTATTCTGGATAGTGAAATTTCAAGATTACTAGGGCTAAAGGGGTGATACTCTTGTCTTTCCTTGGAGGACTGTTGCCAGAACATGGTGTTTGCCTTCAGAGCAGCCGTCTCATTGACCCTGATTGACTGATAACATTCTCCGAGTACAGAGGCTTGCAATTGTTGTATGTATCTAGTCATTCTTGACTTCTGCAAAAACTTATGGTACTCTGCTACAAAAATAGCCAGATTTCAAGGCTCTGGCCTTATCCAAAGAAGGCGATTATCCTCATTGTGCCTAGTTGCAAGGAAGGTAGTATGCCAAGTGATTTGATTTGCAAGAAAAGAAACAAACGCCCTAATCTGTATATCACCAACAATAGGATTAAGATTGAGTTCTCTGCTTTCAGGCATTGCCTCATTATGAAGATACAGCTCACATAACAAATGTTGATCACTTGTGGAAGCCTCAAAAAATGTTTAAACAAATTGTTCAGCTGTGAGCAGCTCATAAGGTCTTCCATCCTTAATTGCTTTCAACCGGAAATAAACAAGACACTCTGAAAGAAACAGAGAATAGTTCACAGATGGTTTCCTGGTGGCTAGTAATTTTTTCACTAATTAAAACATCGGGATTAATTTATTTTTTTAATTTTGTATTCTCTTTCCTGGAATCTTTAAGCTGCTGGAGTGTCTGTTCCCATTTTTCCCAATTGGAGTACATTTGATTTTGCCAGGCTAGTTCATGCTATTGTAAAATTTTATCTTGATCCACATCATACTGTTTCTTCCACGTGTTCATTATTTCCAATTCTTTCCATGGTGGAGTTTGTGTTCCAACATTATAGGTAATGGGTTGAGGCATAGTCTATGTAGCAGAATCAGTGAATGTTGGGCAGGATACCTGTACCTTAGTTTCCTTATCCAAAGTTTTTGAGGGCCCTACTGGTTCTTGTGTGACATTAGGGTCTTCCTTCTTTAAAGTCTTTGAGGGCCCTATTGGTTCTTGTGTGACAGTGGGGTTTTCCCTCTTTACTGGAGATGATATGGTTGCACCAGACATTGGTACTTCAACTATCTTGTATCCTGCGCTTTGATAAATGTTTCCAAACTGATAACACATGTACTCTTTATAAGGATCATTCTCTGAGTGTTTTTCTTGCATCGATGTTGTATGGGCCAAAGTATAAAGATTCAATTCTTTATCAAATCTTCCCTTTCCATTGTCAATTATTTCTTGCAAGCTTCTAATTCTGACTTCATAAATTCATTTTCTTCTAAAAGAGAGGCTATGGTGACTGGAGCATGTGCTTTTGCTGCTTGTTGTTCCTCCACTGTAGTTGGTTCTTGTGTTTCAGTTACAGTCGGTTTCCTTAAAATATCATGTTAGATGTTTTAAATTTTTCACGTCAGCAACTGGTTCTTATGTTTCAGCTGTTGCGTGAGTAGCTGGTTCTTGTGGAGCAGCTACTGGTTGTGTAGGAGATGATGTCATATTACCCTGGGCAACTGGTTCTTGTGGAGCAGTGCCACAGGATGAGATAGGTAATGATTCCAGGATTTGGAAAGGTGGTGATGACTGGAATTGTAACAAGATGGCTGCGGGGTCAAGGGAAATGGGAGTTGTTTTCATTTTTCTCCTAAGTAGAAAAGTAGGGAAAGCAGTGGCTTTCTTTTTCTTTCTATGGGAAGATTCTTCCCTAGGAGAGGGGCTATCGGAAGAGGTGACTATTTTGGATGCAGCCCTCGTTTGCCTTTTTGATACAGAGGTAGTTGTAGTCTTCCTCTTCATTTTATGAATAGGAGGAGATGGTGGTGTTTCAGTCTGAGAGTCATCACTGGGGATGTAAACAGTGGGCTGGGATGACTCTGCTAAATGGAATGGTTTTGAAGATGGGTGAATTGGATTTACTGGTTCTAAGGATGGGATTGATGGAGGATTCGGGATATTCTCCAATTGTTGTTCATAAGAACTTTCAGAGATTTCGTGGGGATTTTCAGCTTCTAGGGGAATTTGGGCTTCATGGTGAATTTCGGGGGCTTGGTCAAGGAATAGGGGTAAGTTATTTAGAGGGGGGTTTTGCTCTGAATTAATAGTTGACAAAGGCGATGATGAGTAAGGGAAAGTAATGGAAATTTTACCTTTCTATAGTAATATGACATATTCTTAATACATCCAAGAAGATAATAAGGAATTTTGAGTAGTCTACCATGCCGCAAGTGGCTCATTAAAACAAATTCGTGTTGATAAACTACCTGATATCGCCCCTCGCAAGTTAAATAATGCTTGAAAAATTTAGCTACCTTGGCCCACGGAGGAGGTAGTGAGTGCAATCCTATGCCATGGCCTTTGATCTCAACACATTCTTTTGGAAGAAGGAAGTTCTGTTGCGCATTTAGGATGATGTGTTTTCTACTAAACCACCGAGTTCCTGTGACTGGAAAACCTGAGACTTGGGTAATATCATTCTTTGTAACTGAAATTTTGACCCCTTGGACTGTGGAGTGGTCCTGCTGGAGGTTCTGTGCGAACTCCAAGACTTGCTGAAGGTCAAATTCTCTCAGTTTTTCAAAATATGTGACCCATCCTGCCTGCTGGAAAATTTGGTAAGCCTCCGGAAATAATTGAAGAAGAGCTGTTGAGTTGGGCTCATGCCTGATAACCGAACCTCCCATGGTTACTAACTTAAGTCAAATACAGAAACAGAGAGCAGAATCACAGGCTCGGTCAGAATAATCGTTACTACTGAGGATATGGAGTATCAATGACGGCCGAAATAATGGATATGAAGAGTGACGGTGGATTGTATGGTGTGGAATGATGGTTTTAATTTTTGAAATCCCCCCTCTACGTGTGATGTAATGATGTTTAAATGTGCGGGATTGTAATCATAATGGGAAAGATCCTCTCTTTAAACTATTATTTAACTGTATTACATAAAAAATCCGCATACCTTATATTTTACCTATGTTTTTATAATTCGAAGTATAGAGTGCTTATTCATTGTGGCTTAATACTGATGGAAGAATCTTTATATTTCTCTAAAATGTAGAAACAAGAGCATATTAGAATCTGCTCAATACTGGATAATATTCACCCAAGGGATCTGAAGAATAAAAGTGGGGTACTGGAAAACTTGTGTAGCGGAGGAAAGGAATGGCATTTTAGCAATGGGAAGATAGATGACAGCTTGCTGAAAGTGGTGTTTCAGCAATGGAAAGATGGATGACATGTTGCTGAAAGTGGTGTTTCAGAAATGGAAAAATAAGGGAAATTTTTGCTGAAATGTGATGATTTAGTACTGGGAAAATTGGGGAAGTACTTGCTGAGGAATGATATTTCAGCAGTAAGGAATAGGGAAGGTACTAGCTGAAGAATGGTGTTTCAGGAGTGGGTACAATGGGGAAAATAGGAAAAAGGGAAAGATGGAGTAAGGGGATAAGTGATAAAAGAGATATTGTTGGGAAATGAGGAAATGAATTGAGATGAGGGAAACAAAGCTTCTTTGATTGAAGCTTAGATCTTCTTGTGATGAAATTTTCCTCCTTAGTGAGTTCTTCCTTAATCTGCAACATATCATTGTAACATGCCAACCCTTGACAGGGATTATTAGTTTTAAATCTATTCTAATACTGAAAATATAATGCAGAAAATTAAATGCTATGAGGAGCAGAAGACTCCCCTGGAAAAAGATAATGTGTATCAGTCATGCAAGCAGCCTTAAAATCTTCTTTAGAAACAGGGCGCTGGTACAAATGAAGCCTATGACCATTTACTAGTAGAGGTGTTTTAGAATCATCAATTGTTAAAAGTATTACTGTTCCATTGGGAAAAATAGCATCTACTTCATAAGGTCCAAGCCATCGTGTACATAGCTTACCTTGAAAGTTTTCAAACCAAGAGTCATACAATAAAGCCCAATTACCTCTTTGGAACTACTTGTGCTTAATGTTTTTGTCATGCCACTTTGTTCTTTGTTGTCGAATCATGGTTGTTTGGTGAATGACATCTAATCTCTTTTCATCTAGTTCAAGAAGCTGCTGCAACCTGGCTGTCTGCACATCAATCAAATCAAGGTTAACAACTAAAGCAGTTCTTAAAGTTTTAATTTCAAATTCCACAGGAAAAACAACACTTTTACCATAAACCAATTCATAGGGAGAAAATCCTGTAGTATTTCTCCAGGTAGTTCTATAAGCCCATAATGCTTCAGGGAGCCTTTGAGACCAATCCGTCTGGTTATCCTTCACTGTTTTAGTTAGAATGGCTTCTATCACTTTATTTGTGCTTTCCACCTGCCCATTGGCCTGGGGATGGTATGGTGTAGTCATTCTATGATGAATATGATATTTCTGAAGGGTATATTTAAAACCATGAGAATTGAAGGGAGGTCCTCCATCTGTAACTAGTTCTCTAGGAATTCCAAATCTAATAAAGATTTCTTCATATAAGAAAGCTAGGACAGCTTCTTCATTGGCTCTAAGAAGTGCTTTGGCCTCTACCCATTTAGTCATATAGTCTGTAGAGACTAATATATAAGTTCTTTGATTGGATGGAGGATTGATGGGTCCTATGAAATCTAAGGCCCATCTTTTGAATGGTTCAAGTACTACCTAGGGGTTTAATGGCATTTGATCTCTATGATTGGGTTGACCCATTCTCTAACAGCTATCACAAGCCCGCACATATTTCTTTGCATCCTTAAACAGTGAGGGCCAATAGTAACCCATCCTCAAAATTTTGTGTGTTGTTCTTTTATCGGAAAAATGCCCTCCACAAGGGCCATCATGACAAGATTTTAGTATATCATACACCTCATCCTCTCTAATGCATCTTCGAATTTCATGATCAAGTCCTGTGTGAAAAAGACACCCACTTATCCAGCTATACCTGGCACTTTGTTGAACAATTATCCTCTTTTCTCTATGTGACAGGTGTGATGGCAACTTTCCTGCAACCAAATAATTGGCAATGTCTGCATACCAAGGAGAGTGAGCAGATACTGTAAATAGATACTCATCAGGAAAGGAATCATCTACTGGAATATTATTATCAGTTTTTAACCGTGAAAGGAAATCAGCCACAACATTTTCTTTACCTGGTCGATCTACAATTGTAATATCAAACTCTTGTAGTAACAATAACCATCTGGTAACTCGAGCATTTGTGATAGATTTATTCATTAAATACTTGATAGCTGAGTGATCAGTATGGACAAAAGTAGAGTAACCAGTGATATAATGTTGAAATTTGTTAATGGCATAAATTACTGCTAAGAATTCATTTTCGGTAACTGTATAATTAAGCTCAGCAAGGGTCATATTCTTACTGATAAAATAGATAGCATAAGGAATATGGTTTTCTTCTTGTCCCAAGACAACTCCAATTGCAGTATCTGAAGCATCAGAAGATATATGAAAGGGAAGTGCCCAATCAGGTTCTCTCAAAATAGGAGCTATAGATAACTGATGCTTGAGTGCTACAAAGGCTTCCTGAAAAATATTAGTCCACTTAAATTCAACATTTTTCATAAGCAACACAAATAATGGAGAAGCTATCTTAGAAAAATCATTAATGAATCTTCTGTAATATCCAGCATGTCCAAGAAAACTTCTTACATCAGTTTTTGTTTTAGGAACAGGAAGATTTTGAATGACCTATATTTTGGATGGGTCTACCTGAATCCCTTGAGATGAGATAAAATGTCCAAGCACTATTCCTTCACTCATCATCATATGACATTTTTTAGTACTTAAGGAGAGGTGAGCTTGTATACAACGTTTAATCACCTTCTCAATATTCTATAATGCATCTTCAAAAGACACACCATAAGGAGTAAAATCATCCATAAATATTTCCATAGAGTCATTCAAAATATCAGAAAAGATTCCTATAACAGCCCTTTGAAAAGTTGTTGGTGCATTACATAGTCCAAATGGAAGAACTCTATAGGCAAAAGTTCCCCGAGGACTAGTAAAAGTGGTCTTGTCTTGGTCTTGGGGTGCAATCCTGATTTGGTTATACCCACTGAATCCATCTAAAGAGGAAAATAATTTCTTCCCCGACAAACTGTCCAACACCTGATCAATAAATGGAAAAGGAAAGTGGTCCTTTTGAGTGGCTTTATTTAAAGCCCTATAATCTACACACACCCTCCATTTCCCATTTTTCTTAGGGACTATTACCAATGGGGAAACCCATTCACTGTCAGATATAGGGTATATAAATCCTCCATTAAGCAATTTTCGAAGTTCCTCTTTCACAATTTCTTTTAAATTAGGGTTCATTCGTCTTTGGGGTTGACAGACTGGTCGACAACCTTCCTTAATATAAATCCGGTGAGTACATAATTCAGGAGAGATTCCCTTCATATCCGTGTAATCCCATGTGAATGCTTCCTTATTTTCAAGTAATAACTTCATTAACTGTTGTGTTTCATCAAATGTCAGATCAGGATTTAAGTTCAGTGTTTTGCCAGGTTCGATTTCCACTGTTATTCTTTTAGAGGAGATGGAGGTTGATGTTTGAGGTAAATCTTTAGATTCAATCTTGTCGTGGGTATATGTTTCAAAGAGTGTAATCAATTGATTGTGAGTTTCATCAACCACAGAGGAAGGTTCACAAATAAAACTATTAATTACTTCGTCCTCTGTGCTGTCTTTAAAACTCAAAGCTTGTCCAATAGTCAAAATAGGTTGAACAACATTATCATCATAATCCATCCATACAGAATTCTCATTGCTAATCATGGGTGTAGCATGAGGATAAAGAGTAAGTTGTTTGGTTTCATATCCATTGGAAATTGTCATTGAACCAGATCTACAGCTGATAAAGGCATCGGTTGTAGCAAGCCAAGGCCTTCCTAGAATTAGAGGGTGTCCCCCCAACTTTGTTTTAGTTTGCAACACCACAAAGTCAGTTGGATAATTCCAGGATTCAATCGAGATAACTAAGTCCTCAACAACTCCTTCTGGTTTAATTTTAGAGCGGTCAAATAGCTCTAGGATGGTTGGTGTGTCTCTAATTGTGTTCTTTAGCTGTACCAATTGTGAGGTTTCCAGAGTCATGATATTTATTGCAGCACCTAAATCTACCAGAACTTGAGGGATTATTGTTTTATCAATTTGAACTGTCACAGTAGGATGGCCGGGGTCACCATATTTCACAGGAGGAGATTTTCTGGACATCAATGCAGATAGATCACCCATAACATGAACTGTAAGGGGATCCTTATTTTTCCTACCAGGTTTCTTAACACAAATATCCCTCATGGTTCTGGCATAGATTGGTACATCTCTTAGTTCCTGTAAAAGTGGAATTTTAACATACAAAATTTTCAATTCCCCTAAAAGATTAAAAGCAGGTGTTTCAGGCGTTTTAGTTAAAACTAAACACTCGGGGAATGGTGGCTCTGTTATTTCAGCATCCTTGTTAGAGGGTGGTTGTGCTTCTTAGTGTGAATTATGTTTCTTAGTTTCTTCTCTATCAGAATCCAAAGAATTAACATCATCAATAATAGGTTCAACTATTTTCCCAGATCTTAAATGGATATCATTGCATTGTGCAGGGAAAACATGAAGTGTAGGCTGGTTTTGAATGTCAATAACTTGCACAGCTTTATTATTGGGATTAGGATTTGGTTGTACAGGAAGTTGGGGTCTCATTTGATTATTTGGTGGAGCACCTGATGGTAGAGGAAGTGGTTGTTGAAATTGAGGAAATTGATTTGGATACGGGAGTTGTTGACTCCTCCAATTTGAATTCCATGGATTAAAAGAAGATGGCTGTTGTGGGGGCCAAGGAGTCCACATTGCAGGATCTACAAAGGGAGGGTTTTTTTGTTGCATGGGTGGGTAATTCATCTGATTAAAGGGTGGGTATTGCATTTGGTTAAAGGGAGGGTAATTTGTCTGACTGAAAGAAGGATAATTATTCCAACGATTAGAAGATGTAAATGGCATGCTAGAATTCATACCTTGTCCTCTTGGTTGCCATTGTCTTCTTTGTGTTAGCAGATAAAATGCTTCAACTTCTTCTTCCATTGGCTGCAGTGCTGCATTTATTCCTGGTAGAGAAGGACATTGTTGTGTTTCATGATCTTTCTCACAAAGGGTGCAGATTGGTATCTTGTCCAATGGGCATTCCCTTAGTGGATGTTTATCTCTGCATTTAGGGCAAAAGACAGCCAGAGCTGCTTCTACTTCAGCCTGCTTCTTTTTAACCCGCAAGGTGTCAATTTTTGAAGCAAAAGAACTTAACATTTCAGTTTTAAATTCTTCAAGTAAATTACCTATTTCAGCTCTTGTTTCTCCCCCACTGGCTGATTTCTGAACTCTTGAATAAGTGGGATCTTTTTTATTTGCTCTGTTCCTTGCAGCCCCTCTTGAACATCTTTTACAGAGTTCAACAATCTCATCATATGATTCTTTAGATATATCTCCTTTACCAAGCATGTTTAGCATGTCTAAAAAATTGTCCCTTACTCCTTTAATTAATATTGTTTTACGAATTTCTTTACTTACATTCGGATGATCAGATCTCTGTAGATTATACTACAGTCTTTCCACATAGTCCTCCAAATTCTCGTCCACCTTTTGTGCCATGTTGAATAATTCCTCCCTCTTTTCTCTTGTCTGACAATAATCTTGATATTTAAGCAGAAATTTATGTTTCATATATTCCCATGTTGTGATTACCTGGCTTCCAAGGCTCATGAACCATCTTAATTCATTTCCCTTTAATGTTGCTGGAAACAATTTCAACTTCTGAGCATTAGTAACATAATAATAACTTCTGCATAATATATCAAATTCAAAAAGAAATTCATCCGGATCTTCAGAGGATAAACCATGGAAGTTGGGTAAAGCTGACAATGGAATATTCTTCATAGGGGTTGTTCCTCTAGGGAGATCACTGATAGGAAATCCCAAGGTAGAGAGAGAATTTTCATCCTTTCCTTCTCCTTCGGGATCTACTCATCCTCCACCAAATAACTCTTCGTTGTTTCCTTCCATTGGTTGATCCCCTACTACACTTGCTCGATCCTCAAAATCTTCTACTGGCTCCTAAATGTTTTCCACTGGTCGTCCAATATCTTCTGTTAATTCCTCAATGTTCTTTGTTGATTCCTTATCACTTTCTTCTAATTCTTCAGCACTGGCTACTTGTTCTTTAATATCTATTGTTGGTTCCTCTACATTTTCAGGGCTCACAACTTCTTATGTTTCGTAGTCTGATTTAGGGGAGCATTGAGGCTTTGGTCTTCGAGAGCTTAATCTCTGTGACGATTCAACCTTTGATACAATTTCTTCAATAAACTTCTTTCTTCCTCCCCTTCCTTTGCCCTTGCCACCTGTAGGGTTAGTTTTCTTCTGGGTTCCGCGTCCTCTCATACAATCTGAACATCTAGAAAGAAAACACCAATGCTTTTGAAATCTATAATTTCCTTCCCCAGCAACGGCGCCAAAATGTTGGTCGCTTTAATTGTTTTAACAATTCAAGTGCCACATAAATTGTCAACCCAGGAAAGTCTGTTTATTCCAAAGAAAATCACAACCTATATATGCTCAATTCCAAAAGCAAAGAAGGGTTGTAGTATTAATTACACAAATTATATTAATCACACTGCTCACACCTTACTTTTAACAAGGCTGAAGCCTACTTGTGTTACAACAGAAACAATCCTCTATTGCAGACCTTCATTAAAAGAATCCTAGGAAAGATAATGAAAGGAAATCACTCTGCAGAAAAGAAGATCAATCAACCATAACGGAGAACAGGACCCTATTCCTCCAAGAAGGAATCTTCAGCACTTGTTTCCTATTATCAGTCACACTGCTAAAGAGAAATATCAATCATCGGATAACAGGACCCTATTCCTCCAAGCAGGAATCTTCAGCACCTGTTTCCTGTTATCAGTCACACTGCTAAAGAGAAAGATCAATCATCGGAGAATAGGACCCTATTCCTCCAAACGTGAATCTTCAGCACCTGTTTCCTGATGTCAAATTGTCACGCATTCATTCCGCAAACAAATGACTAGAAATAAAATAACTCACAGCTTCTTCAGAATGAACAGTACAGAATAATGCAGTAAATAAGGAAAACACAGTTTTAGTAAGAAACACAAAACTGCATAAATAATCTTCAGAAAACAGTGTTTAATTAAGGTGTGAAATCATAAAGAAGTTAACAGACTACAGGAGCAATTGGGTGAATCTTGTGACGAAGGCGGGCCCTTTCCTTCTCACAAGATTCCCCAGAGGAAATAATTTAAATTGAAGCGCTCAAAAGAAACCTTTATTCATCTGTCAAAAGAAATAATACATTACAATGGAGCCTTGCTCCTTTCTGCTCAAAAAAATGTATCTCCCGCGGTCTCTAACTCCACATATAATGATGATGTCTCCTCTTTTTAAAGAGGAGACATCTGTTACAGTTACATCAGAGAAATCCTATTTTTATCCAAATCTGATCTTTTATTTTAAAACAGGTTCTTTCTATTCTTCCATAGCAAAATATTGTTACAATAGATACAAAAATACTGGCTTTAGAACAATCCATGTAAAAACTTTCCTTGCTTGTCTTCGTCTTGTTGCCATCATTCTTGAAATACACTTTCGAAATCGCAAATCACGAGCAGTTTTTCGATCGGGATTTGTGCGGGTGGGGGCCATTTCGGCAACGAAAATTGACTATTTTGACAGTAAGTCCGAGCTTCTTTAGCAATGAGGTCGACTGTTTCAGCAACACACTCCTTATCATAGATTATCTGTGATATCTCAGCGACTGTATATCTTCGATTAATGATTAAATATAAAAGTAATGTGGAATTATATGCAAAACAAATTAAACATAGAGTAAAGAGAAGAACTTTCTATACCTTTGGGAAAAATGGATAGGAATGATAATGTAAACTTTAGATATGGACTAAAAAGAGTAAAGAGGTGGCAAAAATATGTAGTCAAAATGGTACATTATGAGGTCCTAACACGGAGGCGTGGAGGAGCCATGCTCACGAGGCAGCGGGGGTGGCAGTTGCTATGAAGTAGAGGAAACTAGAGGATTCACGTATTCATAACACTTTTTCCATATAATTTCTCTGGGTAGTTGTGTTGTGGTGTAGGATTCGAACATAGACTGCAGTTTTTTAAGCTCTTTATAATCTAGGAGGACAACAAATAATTTCTTGACCTGATCGAGAAGGAATAATTCCTTACGCAGTGCAGTTACTAAGATCTATGCCTTTAACCAGGAGGTCTTCTCTAGTGTTATGTCTGCCCTACACTTGATCTCTGACATTTTCTGATCATAAGCGGTTAGGGGAAGCAGTGTGCCTGACTACTAGTCCCAGCATGGCAGGAGGTCAGCTTCTACCAACTTGCACCATTCTTGATCGAATCTCTCCACTCCCTTTGACACCATTGCTAAAAACCTCAATGTTTTCACGCATGCGTCCTCTTTCTCGCTCATCTTATTGACCTCCATGATAGTCCTGAAATGGTCGACCACTCCTTGGGTTCTCAGTTCTTCAGAAGAAAGCTCGTTGAGATACCTAACATATTTCTTTGATGTTGATGCCTTCTCTTCTCCTTCCCTGTGACCAACCTACAGTTGTGCCTTATACTCGTGAATAACAATCTTCTTGTCGTTGGTCAGCATGAGGAGCTCTCAATGTTGCTTGACCTTTGTTATGATCTCTCCCCAGACCATTTGCCTCGCTTCTACCAATGACATGTTACCTTTAAGCTGCGCTTTCAAGTCTTTGATAGAATTCTCACATCCCTAGGCTTCCTTACGGAGGTTCTCTACCTCTTTATGCAGGGATGAAACCGTCTTTTGATTCTCCACATATGCAGCCTTGGCCTCATCTAAGAGATGGCGAGTAGTGTGTGTTTCATCTTCTGACATCCTCAGATCTGCCAAAGCCTTGGTTAGCTGTTCAGGGGCACTCTGTGGATATTCTAGTATAGGAACTACACATTTATGTGTACCCCACTTAAGTTGTAGCTCTGACAACTGCTGATTTAGCCTAGCGATTTCCTTATCCTTTTGAGCAATTTCTTCCTCCTTTTGAGCGAGGGAATCAGCGAGGACTATTTTTTCCCTTTCCACCTCAGCAAGTTCCTCAGTCTGAATATGTTCAGAATGAGGGATATTCAACTTTCTCCTCAATTCCTGTACCTCCAAATATGATTTGGTGAGAATGGCCTGCAATGTTGAATTGGCATCAACTCCCTTTCCTCTTATCATTTTTCTACAGTTCTCCAACTGAGTAGCAACAACTTTGGTGCTAGCCCTTTCCCTTTGTTGGGTGATCTTCATTCGATTCAATTTCCTTTCGGTCCTCTATAGGGCGACTGTATGTTTTACTACCTCAGTCCGTAGCATCTCCCTGATAATTTGAATAAAAATTAAAAGGGAAAAATGAAAGGGGCACAAATAAATACCTGAAATAGTAGTGAGGTAGCAGGGGAAAGTGACGTGAGAGTGAAGAGCAGCCAATACTCGAGTTTTTACTTGCCTGACAGAGTGAATTACTAGTAAATAACCTGTAAAATCACACAGTCAAGAGTGAAAATTGGTACGAAAACAGGGTTTTATGGATTACCATGGCGGGGCGACACATGTAGAGTTGGCGTCATGAGGATGCCGACAGTGGGACATGTGGCACATGGTGGTTGGCTGACAGCGGCCGGGTAGGTGGGGGCCATGTGTGAGGCAAGAGGGGTACCAATCTTCGTACCCCCTACCAGAATTCCCTTACCGTAGAACATACATGTGCCAGCTGTTTAGCCTGGTGGGCCCCTTTGACTTTCGGCGAGGTGGACGGAGGGCTCCGTCCCTTTTCCTGCCTCCCACGGAAGCGTTGTGATTGGCCACTGGGAGGTATGAAATCACCTCCTCCGGCGGGTCAGCTTCGGCCACCTTTGCTCCCATATTATTCCGACGGAACGACCGTCCTCTGATATTCGCTATGTTGCAAGTGTTTGGTGAGTAGCTCTGCCACTAGCCTGTGCACACGATGGCTTTGAGGGAGGAGTAATCAGCATCAACATTTTTGTGTATGTAAATCCCCTCTGTGGATAGAGGTGATCCCTCTAGCCCTAGAGTGGGTCTAGTAGCAAGAGGATGTTAATGTGTTGTTTCCTAGTTAACGAATGAAATGAGTTGGGATATATTGTCCTACCTGTAATCCAACACAGTTGTTGTAGCTATAGCAAAGGTATCCTAATCCTCATCTCGACACATCACAATCCTTCAATAATGGTACTCGGGTGCCTGCACAAAGATCAAAGGAAAAAAGCAGCATACATAACAATAATTGCATTCATAACTAGCTAATCAGTGAAGGAAGATTAAATGTATTGCGTAAGATAAATCACATCAACACAATACGGGAACCAAAACATCATTCATGTGTATATTAAGAGAAAGAAATAGATTACAACCAGAGCCTTGACATCAAAGCCTCCTTCAGCAGGTCCAGTCGAAGTGTGGCTCGAGCATTCGTCAGGGAATTTGTACGTGGCGAGGAAAAATACTAAGCTCTCTCTGGACAAGGGTCTCTCTCTATGCTCTATCTCACACTAACTATATCAGACTGTTTCAACAATTCCTTTTCAGCTACCTACATCTATGTGAGATAGGTGTATTTATAGAAGGAGAGGAGGAGGTTGGGATCCCTCAAATGGTGGAAGGTAGGCCTTATCCTTTGGGAGGTTGCCCCAAAAGGAGGAAACAAGAAGCCAAAGGAAGGTGCTCATTGTTATGCAGTCGAACAACCCAATATGACTCGCTCACGAATTAGTTAGCTTGGAAAATTCACTTCTATATTTAAAAAACTTTCCAAAAATAGCTCGGCAGGGGCAGCTCACTAGGATAGAGCGCTAATGGACATGGGGCCTAGTGTTAAATTCCTTTATCGGTGTGAGGCCATAACGGTCTACCAGTGCCAACCCAAAAGCATGTGTTTTTGATGGTCTGTTCCAGGATAATTCAACAGAGGAAATGTTCTCCTCATGGCAAGGGATGCAATGAAACTTTTTGCAAGGCATGACACTTCATATAAGTCACATAAATGGTCCTCCAATGTGCGTGATGGGGATTGCAGGGATGGTGACAAAATTCTGTGTAATAGATGCCCCCTAAAGAATGAGGTCCGAGAGAGAGGGAGGAGTGAAATGCTTTACGAGAACGCGTTCGAACCAAACACTTGTCGAAATACATGCAAGTACAAATACAACTGATATCTCTGATACATGAACATGTGGCATGGGCACAACCATCCATAATAGAGTACATAAAAATTGAGATCCAAGGTATGGATGCAACCATCCAGCAATAGGGATCAAAAAATAGACTTAGGTATGGTCACAACCATCCAATCAAAAGAGTCATGCATATAGTCACGATAAAACACAATGTCCCTCAACTTGGATCTTATTAGACAAAACCCAGGGTCTTGTGCTCCATCTCGACCCGAACAAGTACAAATTCAAGCATATGAATATGTGAGCTGAAGTCGAACATGCAAGAAAGTCACCTGATTACCAGCCAATGATGAAATTTTTTAACAGGCGTGAGAGAAACCACCAATAATGACAATGGTTCTCAAGCTACAACCAATACAATCCATGGAATTTGAATAGTGATCTGGCATCGAACGAATGCCAATGATGTGGACCTATTGTCGAATGTGAAGAACTTTCCATTGAGGCATGCAACCTCCAAGGTACCGGAAAGGAGTCTCTAGATCAACTTCCTGGATAATGATTTGAAGTCGATAGGAAGTAACCTAGTCGAAGGAGGGCCATAATTTTTCCCACGTCATCGACACGAGACAGAGGAACATGATGATAGTGAATCAGGACTGAAAAGAGGATCAGAGGGAGGTTGAAATCTGCAACCGAAAACTTCTCTTGAACATATCAACTACACGACTCTAGATTTGGCAATATTTGACATCAAGGGATCTGAGGTCATGATGACGTGGAAAAGAGAAGATGAGAGGTCAAAATAGATTACCCAAACCCATGAAGACAAAAAATGACGAAATGAGATGTCCCCAACTCGACACGAATGCAGATGAGTGTCATGTTCAAGAGCGACATACCTGACACGACTGAGAACTAGTTCCATTTTCCCCCACCATTGCTGGTGAGTACCCCAATTATTTTTGAAAAATAAGCTTGAAGGGGATAGCATATGCTTGTCATGTAAGTTTTTCCTTCAGAAAAATCCATCCTATTACATTTTACGAGCCTTATGAAGGAGGAACTCGGTGATGTCATGGTGACGATTTTCGATGTCATTTAGGGTTTAACGAGTCTGACAAAGGAAGAACTCAGCATCTTTTCATGTTTAGAGAGTTTGAAAAGAAGTGGAAAAGAAAACTCCAACAATCCTTTTTCATAGATAGTCTCACAGATCCAAAAAGGTATAGAACTGTGTCTGAGAAAACCTCTTAGTCGTAATAGGCTAAGGTATTCCTTTTTCGTAAATAATCCATCCCAGCTCGAAAATGGGGTAAATGTATACTAGGTAGATATCGTTTCACAACCATTTAATGAGTTCAAAACGACAAGAGTCTCGGCAACTTTTTCAATTTTAGAGAGTTAGAAAAGAGCTGAAAGATGACTCCAACAGTGACTTTTTCATGTTTTAACCGAGTCCAAAAAAGTATAAAATACAACTCATTACTTCATCGTCATTACATTAAAAACATGTCCCTGCACAAGAGACACACGTAAAACCCATTTCTCGAAATAACATGGAGAAATAATCGAAAAAAAAATATGTTTTAAAACCTAATTAGGGTTATGAAAAGTATTAATATGCCAAAAATGGTAAAAAATAAACTACTTTTCACGTTTACCTCTTATGAGCAATTTGTTACCCTTTTTCACTGTGATTTTTCAGCATTAACTACGGGAAATCTAGAAGACCAATCTCAAATCCGTCAGTTCCAGGTAAGAGCTAACATCCTTCCCTGCATTTTTATTATACTTTCATTTCCTGCAACCCAAAATTTGGAAATCTATGGGGGAATTTGCAAAAACTAGGGCACGATGGTTGGCGTGGGTATCGGGCATGGACCCGTGCCAATCGTCCTGAAACTTGAACTAGGGCGCGACGGTTAGCGCAGGTATTGGGCATGGATCCATGCCAATTGTCCTAAAATTTGAACTAGGGCGCGCCAACCACAACAGTCAATTTTAGCATGTAAATCTAGACAAGGAGGCCCAAATTAATGTGTCAAAAGCTTGGAATTTGAAAAATGATAGTCACATGAGTGTTTTTACAGGTGTGAAGCGGAAAAATGGTAATCGAATGGAAAGAACAAGAACATAGCGAAGAAAATGAACTTGCCATGGAAAATGAAAGATGAATGGAAGCTCTCAGAGATTGTGGGCTCAAAAAATTCTTTATGACACCATGTCTCAGAGCTCAACCGGAGCTGTTGCAGTACTTGATCAGTGTCTGGGACGTTGATCAGGAAAAATTCATCATTCCTGACTAGGAACTCGATATTGAAGTCTTAGACATTTATTTCATAACTGGACTGTCGCGGAGGGGGGCAGTACCAATCTTGATCGGCACTCTACCCTCAATGGAGAACATGAGTATGGTTATCGATAGGGTGTGCTCAGATGCAAGGAAAGGATTGGGAAGTGGAAAAATGGATATCCAAACTATTCTGAACTTGACACTAAAGGTAGTGTTGCATACCATCACACGAGCTGTAGGATCGTAGGTGCCACACGAGGCCACAAAAACACAGCTACTTCGTGTTGTAGATTTCATGACACCAAACCTCTACAATTAGGCAGAGGCAGTGATAATCAACATGAAGCGTCAACTGACAAAGTGCAAGAAAACCAAGCTGAAGCAGTTCAGTTACGGGTCCATTCTAGTATCTCTCATCTTGGAATGACTACCAATATTCCAGTGTCAGGAGGTGATAGTTCCGACACCACCAGCCCAAGAGCCACGGATGGCCCGTTGGGCAGCTCTGATGCCAAGGTCAGGAGGTGGTTAACAGATGTCCTGGAGACCGGATTTCTTTAAGTGGCTTTGTCGACAGCTGATCGTCATGTAGGATTGGCCCTACTCTGGCACAAATTTTACCAGCGATGAAAATCTCCACTCCTAAAAGGAGAGGATTGGGATGAAGTACTAGGTAAGACTCATTTTTTAATTTTCACGAGTATTATGATTTTTTTTGTTATGCATGTTCTGACATTAAATCTATGTAATTGGATATGTTGGCCCAGAGAGACCTGCAGGTATGTCTCCGATAGCGCGGCAAGTTCCTCGTGACTTTGATGTGGCCCCTGAGGGAGGTGAGGAGGAGGAAATCATATGCAATTTGGAGGGAATCTCCCATGGGATCCCAGACTATGCTCGATTCAATGATGTTCCTCGTGCATACCAGAGACACACTGCAGGGGTGTCAAACCAAGTTCACCACTTGCTCAGGTGGCTTGTATGGGCAGTGATGTGTTATCATGAGTGTCACGCCAAGTAGACACCTAGGCTTTATTTCTGCATATTATTGAGAGACATGATGTCTCAGGATGTACCCGAAAGATACATATTTTTTGAACTTATGACGCACACGGATGAAAACATTTGATATATATATACACATCTATTTTCCTATATGGATCTTGTCATGTGATGATGATTTTTACAAATTACGCAAATGTCTATCTAATACAATGTTAGCTACTGTATTAGTTAATGCATTCATTCATATAGGAATATGTTGATATGTAATATAATCAAAATGTCTTTCCAGTAAACAAACACGTAA
Source organism: Pinus albicaulis (assembly GCA_034641835.2). Lineage (NCBI taxonomy): Eukaryota > Viridiplantae > Streptophyta > Pinopsida > Pinales > Pinaceae > Pinus > Pinus albicaulis. The sequence continues at coordinate 82,584,455 of CM076571.1, read as the reverse complement.
ATACTACCTTAAGATGTGAGGGTTTCTAACAGAATAATGTCCATTAAGTTGAAGAACAACAAGTTATGAGTCTAGGTTAACAATCAATGTATGAATGTAGAGAGTAATCGCCTCGGTTAATAGTTCAATAAAAACACTATATTCAGCGACACTATTTGTAGTTCGTCCTAGAAAAATACCTTGAAGGTCTATCAACTAACCAACAGGATCATAAATCACCCAGGCTACTAAAGATAGGTTCTGGGTACTGCAAGAAGCACCATTCGCGAAACTGACATAAGGGGTAATATGGGTAATATACATCTGCACAATAAGCAACGATCCAATAATCAGGAAACGCTCGCAAAGAACACCAAGCCGAAGATGTGAAAAATATGAAAAGAACACCTATGTACACAAAACATGCACAAATAACTCATGCATAGTATTTTTTAAGATAAAACCCATTTTTGGGCATTGACTCCGGTAGACTCTTAGGTTTTATCATTTCCAAAGACGGGATTCATCTAGCTCCGCTCAAATTTGAAGCTATCATTAATCTCCCCTCTCCATCCTCATTACATCAGCAACAGAGTCTGCAAGGGAAGGCTAACTTCTTATGCCATTTTATACCTAACTATGCCGAAGTGGCTAAAGGTTTTACGTGATTACTGAAGCAAGGCATCTTGTTCCTTTGGGATGAGATCGCCCAGAAGTCATTCGATCCACTGAAGACGTTGCTTGTCAATTCTCCTTTGTTGCTGTAATATTCCAAAATTAGCTTGCAGCTAATTGGAATATTAAATTTTGCTTCTATCACCTAAAAGTTGGATAAATGGGTAAGGAGGCCCATGCATAATAAAAACATGAATAAAATCCATCATAATGTGAAAGGAGATCATCACAGTAGCTAGATTTTACACTTTTGTGTGTGAACAGGGGAAAATGGATGAGGACAAAGTCAAGTTTGACTAAGTCAACATGCATGCATGAAGAAGAGGAGATCATCAATGTAAATAGTTCAGTGTGAACAAGGATCAGCATAGACAAACATTTGAGAGTTGGATTGAAGGCACTTGAGTGTAAAAAGGGATGAAACAGATTGAAGAGGTCAACCTTGACCAAATCAAACAGCGCAGTATGGAGGAGTGGCCTTGATGAAGATACAACGTAATTTTGGAGGGAGACTGCTCATGTGGAGTTGGAAACCCTAATGGGTGGGACCCAAGGTGAGGAGGCTCACAAAGCTTATAATGGAAGAGATGGCAAACATTTGGGGTTATATTATTGATTATTGATTTTGTTCTGCTTAGACTATTGAGCATTCTTCAGTTGTTGAGTTGAGTATGCAGTGTTGTTTAGCACAAGGCATTCCTACTTAGGGATTCCTTCTCCTTCCTTGAGAGGCCTCTTAGAGGAGCATTGTACTTCAGTTTTCCACATTCAGGCTTGAGGCCAAGCATCCTCCTTCAGCTATAGTGTTATTATTGTAGCAATAAATGCTATGCTGCAGGGTGTTGCAGTGGAAAGATCACAACACCACTTTCTAAGCTTATCTTTCAGAGGAGGGAGCATCCCTTTCTTTGCAAGATCTGTAAGGAATATTTTTGAGCATATTGTATATCTTGTCATGTGGCCAAATCATTCCCCACCTTCTACAACGCAGTCACTTACTGGAACTGCGTCCTTTGTCTCAATGTTGCAGCAGCAAGGTCAAGACCCTTGATTCTGAGCTTGTTTCTTGGAGGAAGGGCCAACCCTTCTCCCGAAAATCTTGTATAAATAAAATTCTCATTCTTGTTGTATTATTTAGCCCCATTTATGTAGAGTTTTAGTATAATTGCGTTATTTCAGATCTAGATCTGCATATTTTTTCATTCTATGTATGTACTTTCATGAGGCCCTTGCCGGGTTGTCTTTTGCTATGTAAAAAGGGTTGAATCCCCATTTTTATTCACTCTTGCATAATATAAAATACAGATTTGTTGAGGAAAATTATTGTTTGTAGAAACCCTCACTGAATCTCGATGTCCCTTGCTTCAGTCATTCTGTATGCTTAAAGTCATGGGATTTGGGCCTTTTTGAGCCATATCGGGACCGGGAGATCTATTTAACTTAGCTAGACTGATTTGTTTTTTCTCCCATTTGGTATGTAAGTCCCATATGACATAATATAAGAGATCCCACCGTAAGTTTCTCTGTTATCACACAAATAGCTAGGAATAACGTTTTTGGGGCTTATTTTGTTGCTTTTCCCCAACTTCTGGATCATAAAATGAATTATAAGTTTCTGTTGTAGCTTTAATTGATGGTTATGTGTTTTTAACACATAATATGATTTTATTCATCATTGAACATCCATTATTGTGTTCATGTATTGCTGAAGCTCCAACTTTGGAACATCTTAAGGTGTTCTTATTGTTGTAGACTTTCCCTATTTTGGGATATTATAGTGGTATAAAAGCATAGTCTTGGCTCGGCCTGTGAATTCCAACTATTAGAAGAATAAAGAGAAGCAGAAAAGATCAGAATGATGGAGAGAATGAGTTTACTCTCATCACTTTTCAAATCTAGAGAGAACCTCTCCAGGGAGGTCAAACAGATGGAAGAAGAAAAATGCAATGAAACTCTTAGAGGGTTTCAAGAAGAAGAAAGCTGCAGTGAGACCTCTAGAAGGTTTCAAGAAAATTAATAAGACCCATGCACTTTCTATTCGCATAGAGGGAATGAGGAGCACGAAGACCACTTAGAACATTAGATCCTGAGTGGATATTTCGCAGAGTAAAAATGTCAACCGAGAGCTTTCAAAGAGACTCTAGATCTTCCTCAGTTTATCCGACTGAAAGAAGAAAGGAGGCCATACAGCAATAGGATGATAAGGGGCAATAGGTTCATATTGTCTACCTTCGATGGATCACCCTTATTTACAACAGAATCTTGGGTGATGAAGCTAGAGGCATTCTTCCTACTACATCTAGTAGTAGAAAGAGAGGCTGTGGAGATCACAACGCTACACTTGGAGGGTAAGGCAAGCACCTGGTGGTTCAGCCATATGAGTCATGAAAGAGTGTCTACTTTTTAAGATTTCACTCACAGGGTGATTGAAAGATTTGATAGTAGAAGATCAGAGAAGGAGGAGTCCTCACCACCACCTGAGGAGTCTTGTACTAGCGGTGTCACAATCATGGAGGGGCAGCCATCTACATTAGCAGTCGGGGTAGCCAACACATTGGAGGGAGGAAATCTTGCAGCCATACAAGATGTTCCCAAGACTCACCAAGGTATGCATGAATCTCCATTTTCTAACATTTCAGAAAATCTTATGGGAGACCTTGGAAGTATGTCTTTGCATGATCAAGGATCAAAACACATTGCTGATATAGAGCAGCAAGCTTTCACTGCGCTGTACAGCTTTGGTTTGATCAAGGATGGGGTGAATAATCATCTCAATGCACCCCTACTAAGTTGCATACAACACTTGGGGTTGGGTTGTCGAATTTTGGAGGGCATGATGAGCATTGTGCCACTTTATGATGATGTTTTACCTTCAGCACACTTGGGTCCTTATGGATTCAAGAGGATAATTGATGAGAGATATTTTCTAAAATATCTCCAAGGAGTTGCATCTCAATTTCCCATAAGGTACAAGAAGAGAAATCTTCTTTGGGAAATTGGTAGTCTTCATTGTGAAGATACCAAGGTGGAACATGATTGGAGGCATCCACATTTGGATGAATGGGAGTGGATAGAGAGCAAGAGGTTGGTGAGCCACTTGAAAATTTATGACACAGGGCAGCAAGAAGCAAAGCTGTGTTGGCTACTCTTGAGAGAGTTTGGCCATCATGAGACATACCCTTTGTCAAATGGTATGTGGAGGATTGTTGCAATGCATGGCACCCATATGGTATGGCAACAGAAAACTTGTTTGTATGGGGCATCATACGGGAAAAACATCATGATATTATTCTATGGCTTGTATGAGGGGGAGATAAGGGAGCAGCAAGAGTTATTGTTGATGTGGTTACACTTGGGAGAATATGGGAAAAAAATTTCCCATGCTTATCATGTTATTTCCGGAGGGGGGAAAGGCACATTCAAAGTGCAAAGAGGCTACGCTTCAACATTGGAGGATAAGGAGGGGCTTCCACATAGGAAGGAGATCCTCTCACATAGCAGCATGATGGAGGATGGATTTGGCATGTGGAATTTCAAAGGAAGAATTCATGGTGTGACAAGAGCCTTACCACTAAGGCCTACAACGTTGTCACTTGGGAGTATGTTTCTATTGATGGAGTGTTCCAAAGGGAGTGTGCATCCTCTCTTCTTGCAGATTTTCATGAGAAGACTCTCATGGGGGGGCTCATTCATGGACCTCACTTTCAGCCTACTCACTATGCATGGTAAGAAATGCATTTCTATACTTGTTGATTGTTCCATTGAGTATTTGCATCTTACCAACATTTATGCACAGTGCATTGCTCCACAAGAGAGCAAGGTTATTTTTGGGTTATATGGTCACTTTAGGGCCAACTTTTGTAATGATGATAACCCATATCTACATGAATTTGGGCAAGTGTATTGTTGTTTGATTATGTACAGTTGGTAATTCATTTGAGAACAAGAACAACTGGTAGTTCATTGGAGGACAACTTGCCACATGATGCTCTAAATCAGCAGTTGGAAAGACTGCGTTGTATCCACCATAGAAACCATTTGTATCATCCAAACTTGCACATAACCTTCAACATTTTTATGATTTGGATGCCATATGGTAATAATGTGCCATTCATTTTGAGTGGAATGGTTTGGGCCAGCATGATCCATGACTTTAGAGAGAGGGTATTTGGAGATCCAATATTTTTCTTGCCACTTGAGGGAAAATTATTTGTAGCCCAAGATCAGTATGTACTCTACACTTTCCATGAGTGGAGAGAAATACAACGTGGGGTATGCTATATTTCCTATCATGTTCAGCTATTCAGCCCACCTTCTTTGCAGGAGTCTAAGGTGGAGGAGATCTTTCATGAGTTGCCATGTGGAAGAGTGACTCATTTTGTCTGGATGATAGCTTGGGGATGGGAAATTAAAATGGGGATGATGGATCCCAATTTATATCATCCCTCATACCTCAAGAGGACCTTTGGACAGCCCATTGTTGCCTCCATGTATATTTTATTGCTACATGATGATAGTTGTTTGGTATTCTCACCAAAGGCTAGCTTGCATACTTGGGAGAGGCAACTTGGAGATGTATTGATGAGACAACATCTTGATCTTTGGATGATCTTATCATATGAGGATGCTACAAGGGAAGAAGAGGAGGTTCTTCAATTTGATCCTTGCAGTTGCTTGAGGACAAGCAACATTTGGGAGGGGAGGACTGTAATATTCCAAAATTAGCTTGCAGCTAATTGGAATATTAAAATTTTCTTTTATCACCTAGGAGTTGAATAAATGGGTAAGGAGGCCCATGCATAATAAAAACATGAATAAAACCCATCATAATGTGAAAGGATATCATCACAGCAGCTGGATTTTACACTTGTGTGTGTGAACAGGGGAAAATGGATGAGGACAAAGTCAAGTTTGACTAAGTCAACATGCATGCATGAAGAAGAGAAGATCATCAATGTAACTAGTTTAGTGTGAACAAGGATCAGAATAGACAAACATTTGAGAGCTAGATTGCAGGTACTTGAGTGTGAAAAGGGATGAAGCATATTGAAGAGGTCAACCTTGACCAAATCAAACAGTGCAGTATGGAGGAGTGGCCTTGATGAAGGTGCAATGTAATTTTGGAGGGAGATTGCTCATGTGGAGTTGGAAACCCTAATGGGTGGGACCCAAGGTGAGGAGGCTCACAAAGCTTATAAGGGAAGATATGGCAGCCATTTGAGGTTAGATTATTGATTATCGATTTTGGTCTGCTTAGACTATTAAGCATCCTTCAGCTGTTGAGTTGTGTATGCAGTGTTGTTTAGCACAAGGCATTCCTGCTTAGGGATTCCTTCTCCTTCCTTGAGAGGCCTCTTGGAGGAGCATTGTAATTTATTTTTCCACATTCAATCTTGAGGCCAAGTGTCCTCCTTCAACTACAGTGTTATTCTTGTAGCGGGTTACACTGTGTTGCAGGGTGTTATAGTGGAAGGATCACAACACCACTTTCTGAGCTTATCTTTCAGAGGAGGGAGCCTCCCTTTCTTTGTAAGATCTGTAAGGAATATTTCTGAGCATATTGTACATCTTTTCATGTGGCCAAATAATTCCCCACCTTCTACAGCACAGTCACTTACAGGAACTGCGTCCTTTGTCTCAATGTTGCAGCAACAGGGTCAATACCCTTGATTCTGAGCTTGTTTCTTGGAGGAAGGGCCAACCATTCTCTTGAAACTCTTTTATAAAGAATATTCTCCTTCTCCTTGTATTATTCAGCCCCATTTATGTAGAGATGCAGTATAACTATGTTATTTCAGATCTAGATCTGCATGTTTTGTCATTCTATACATGTACTTTCATGAGGCCCTTGCCGGGTTGTCTTATGTTGTATAAAAAGGGTTGAATCCACATTTTTCTTCACTCTTTCATAATATAAACTCTAGATCTGTTGAGGACCATTATTTTTTGCAAAAACCCTCGCTGAATATTGTTTTCCCTTGCTTCAGTCATTCTATATACTAAAATTCATGGGATTTGGGCCTTTTTGAGCCATATCGGGACCGGGAGATCTGTTTAACTTAGCTAGAGTGATTGGTTTTTGCTCCCATTTGGTATGTAAGTCCCATATGACATAATATAAGAGATACCACCATTATTTTCATCTTTTATTACGCAAATAGCTGGGAATAACGTTTTTGGGGCTTATTTTGTTGCTTTTCCCCAACTTCTGGATCATAAAATGAAGTATAAGTTGTTGTTGTAGCTTTAATTGATGGTTATGTGTTTTTAACACATAATATGAGTCTATTCATCATTAAACATCCATTATTGTGTTCATGTATTACTGAAGCTCCAACTTTGGAACTTATTAAGGTGTTCTTATTGTTGTAGACTTTCCCTATTTTTGGATATTACAATTGCGTCCTCTGAATTATCATCGCGATTATTCCCTCTATTTGGCTACCACATTCAGCATGATTGCCATGGTTTTGGTACAAGATGATGATGATGGTGATGAACATGTCATTTATTATCTATCTTGTAACGTTCTCAATACTGAAACACGATATGTACATGCCGAGAAGTTGGCGTTGGTTGTTGTTCAAGTTCTTCAACGTTTTCGTCACTACATTATTTTGCGTACATTGACTATGATTTCTAACTGCAACCCTATGACCTACATATTGTCTCGTCAATTTATGGGGGGCAAGTACTCGAAGTGGATTGTCATCCTCCAAGAGTTCTATTTGGAGTTCATTATTGCCAAGTTGAAGAAGTCATTAGTCTTTGCCGATTTAATATGCTCTCCCCCTTCCGACTCTGTGCCATCTGGTTCCGAGGAACACAATCCTGACGACACACTTTTTCTAATTAGCACCCTCCATCCTTGGTACGGTGATATCATGTATATCTTCAGAATTATACCTTCCGATCTGAGTTGATGAAGGATGCCCACCAACGCATCCGTCATCAATCGCAACCCTATCGTATAGTCGGAGATACACTCTACCGTATCGGAGTTGATTCCATTCTTCATCGGTGTTTGACTCTTGAGGAAGCTGAGAAAGCCTCGAATGATTTTCACTATGCACCTGTGGCGGTCACATGTTTGGTGATGCTATTGCACAGAAAATTCTTCATGTTGGGTATTTCTAGCCAACTATCTTTAAAGACTACATTGTTGTTGTCCGTAAGTGCCATGATTTCTAGATCAATCAGCAAAAGATGTGTGCAACGCCTTCCCATCTCCACCCTATCATTATCATTGGTCCCTTTGTGAAGTGGGGCATTGATTTTATGACGTATAACCCTCACTCGGCCGAGGGGCATGCTTATATCATCGTAGCCATTGACTACTTCACCAAATGGGCCAAAGAAATGCCTACACTTATGGCTGACGGTAAGACAGCAACTCAGTTTCTATTCAATCATGTCATTAATAGGTTTGGTGTCCCTTAAGCCATTGTTATCAATCATGGTTCCCATTTTTGGAATTACATGGTGGCAGAGCTGACTTCCAAGTTAGGTCTGCGTCATGAAAGCTCAACATTGTACTATCCTCAGGTCAATGGCCAGGTTGAAGCCGTGAATAAATTTCTTGACACTATACTTCAACGTACGAGTCACCAAGTCTCCATATTTCATCCTCAGGTTATACAACTTTTTCCGTAGGAATAGTTTTTTCATTAGAGACTTAGATTGGTACAGAGTCCCTAACTTGTCCCATAAATACTTCGTCGTAGCTTCCCCTGATAGATTAAACAATATTGAATCTAATATACATAATCATATTGTCCTCTTTACTTTTCGATCCAAATTCACCTAATCTTCTTTTGATATTGTTGTTGGTTTAGTACCCATATCTATTTTCATCCACTAATCTTTATCCACCAACAGATCCTCCATCTTGAGCTTTCACAACTCAAAAATTTGACCATTAAATTTCTCGATCTCTATATTTCCATTGCTCACCATCTTCTTTCACCGGAATAATCAATCCCGCATATCTCCCACTGAATAGGGTCTACCACGGGCCCAAGTAAAACCCCTTACCAATAAAGGTGTCCCCTTGAAGCCGACATAGGCTCTGATAACAAATGTAGGTTTTAACCCTATAGAGAAATTACCTGCAAACGAATTCTTAAAACAAAAAATAAAATAAATAATGGCAAGAACATAAAACAAATATATAGAGAGATTTTCCCCTGGATCCCAAAACTGGGACTACTAGTTTGATTTTTCATTATGTTCCTTTCAATGTTACAATACGTATATAAACATGTCGAAGCATTCATAAACCCCAATCCATTAACCCTCGATTATAACACAATCGTAGTTCTATTTACTGGATCTACAAAATACCATGGGCAGAAAACCATAATGCCCAAAACCATGTGAAAAACCCATGCACAAAACCATAGGTAGGTGTGCCCACCTATAATAGGATCCAAAAAAAAAATCTATCGGAACACTGCCTCGAACCCCGTGTAGGGGGGCTACCTCCCCCCTATAAATCCCCCAACAGGGGGGTTTTATGCCCCCCTGCAGCACCCCGCGCAATGAATAGGAGTGGCTTTCACCCCCCTGCACGTGCAACTAGTCTTGGAAAGAATATAACGTGCACACCCAACATGAATAAGTGATGTAATATATTGATATAAGGTTGAGCATGAAAAACTAGAACATGTTATACGTCATTAAAAGGGTTATTTTATCTACATTTTTCTAGACCCTACTGTGAAAATTTTTGAATTCTCTTAACAGAAATTATATTGCAGAAATCTTGTTTACTTCTCCTACTTGTGTTTTAAAATAACAAGTTATTTTCAAAAATATTCAGAAAACATTGAAGTAAACACAATGCAGCCTACACAAATATACAGATCAAGTACTGAAGAATTAAGCACATTCGATAAAGGACACACTCTATTTTTCATACAAATGTCCCCGGAAAAGCCCAATGTAGGAAAACCAGTGCAAAAACGCTTCAGGGTTTTATTATTATGCAATTTATCAATAAAAAATAGGATACCAGTAGTGGTTTACCCAATAGAGAAAATCTCGGCATAAGTACCTCTATCTCCGGAGACAGATAATATGGTTGATTAGGCTGAGGATGAAGAACCCCACAGGTACCTACACAGTCACTACGTCACCCTTCAGTGTAGTTACGCCACCCTTTCAAATATACTGAATATGAGCCCTATCTAGCCCACTGAAACCCCAGCGCAACTCTTTTAGTGACTGTGTGAACCTCTTTCGGCTCTGCGTCCCTCTGCATGAGCCCTTCTAGCTCTGTGTCACCCCTGTTAGGCTTACGTTGCCTCTGCATCACCCCTCTCCGTCTTACGTTGCCTCTGTGTCACCGCTCGTGTGTCTGTGCTTCTCTGTGGTATGGATCTACCTCTATGCTATTGTATTCTCAGCCTTGGACTAAGAAATCCCACTACTGAACTGCCCCTCTTTGCACTACAATCTCATTCAAAAATTATGAGAAAACCACACCCCAAAATTTCCCTCTTCACTAGTAAACCATTAAGAACCTCGTAAGATAAACGTCCTAAAAGTCCATTTGTACCCTATAGAAATAGAGTTCACATTTTTCATATCCTACCCTTCTATGAAACAAATGTATTTGAATGTTATTTTTCGAGCGTGCAAAAGTAGATAGCATGTCCATAAAATCGAGAATTCGTTTCTCATCTTATTCTTCCCGGAAAGAATGGCAGGAGGAGCAGCATACATGTACGAGAGCGTGGCCAAGGTTTATGTGAACATGAGGCCTCGTTATCCGCCTTGAATTTTCTCATTGCTTTATTCTCTCATGCCAAAACATCAACTTGTGTGGGACGTTGGCACAGGGAATGGCCAAGCTACCCTTCAGGTGAGTCCCAGTTTTGACGTGCAAGTCCTAGTTTTGATGTGCATGACGAAACTGGTTAAGATAGGTGTAGTCTCGACTATTTATAACCTTTGTTTTTGTGTTGCAGATTAGAAAATATTACGAGGATGTTATAGGCACATACATAAGCTAGCAGCAGCTATAGCAAGCAAACAGGAGGCCCAACATAAGGTATTCCCTCACGTCGCCCTTCCTGATGGACAACGCACTCCATTCAATCGTCGGCCCTGAAGGTTCGGTGGATCTCGTGACGGTGGCCATTCCATCCACTGGTTTGATCTGAACACATTTTACATGCAAGTAAAGCACGTTCTGAGGAAGCTCACGGGAGTGATTGTGGTGTGGGCGTACATGATGCCCTCCATTAGTCCAGCAATGGATGAAGTGTTTGGGCGGTTCTTAGAGCGTGTTCTGCCCTTCTTCGACCCCTTCTTTCTCTTTTTTTGTAATTCTCGCCAAATTTTTTTGGTTGTGCTTTCCCAAAGATATTAAATCCTTTCTTCTTACAATCACAAAATTTATTTATTTTTGTTTTTATCAAATTTTTATACTTTTTCTTGCTTTCACTATCTACCTCCTTCTCCTTAAGGGATCTTTTAGCCACTTTTCACCCTTCATCAAACCAAGGATTCGTTGGGAAGGTGTTTGAGACCATATTCTTAGGCCGAGAGCTTTTTCACACCTTTAAGGCTTTGTGGATTATAGGGATCAACATGTTTCTTCCCATGCATTCTATTTCTGCATTGACTTCCTTGTTTTTTGTGTTGAATTTTTCCCACTGAAAGTGCTTTTCTAAAGAAGCAACAAAGAGCTCTTGGTTTTCTTGATTTATGAGGATTATTCCATTTGCATGCACTTTATTATGACCTTTTTGGGTCTGCCCTTCCTCTATCCCACTTAAGTGTATGCCTAACTTAATGCAAAGATACATATCGTTAGAATTCATCTCTATAGGACAAGCCTCAATAATGAAATCTAACACCTTGCAGAGCATATTACATAGTCCACCACACTTTGACCATTGTATGTTTTACACGTGATGCCACCGAATGTTGGCCACGCTTTCATGCCATTGCAGATTACCATGTCATGGAGGCTACATAAGCCTAACAACTCAGCTCCAAAGTGTGAGACACTCCCATTCCCATATTTAGAAGTCCTTTTCCATGTGTGCTCTTCGTTCTCCTCTAACCAAAGAGGATTGTTTTCCAAATTCCCCTCACTCCTCCATTGAATGCACTGGTTGTTTTCTATCCTAGCATTAAATTAATCGATTAGCGATACACCTTCTAGACTCTTGAAAGCAACAATATCTCTTTTTAAAGCAACATAAGGGTCTTCTTTATCTAAATTTTTCCTCATGTAGAACTTTGATTTTTGGGGGGCAAAGTAACATGCAACTAGTTTGAATGTTACTTTGTTGTTTGTTATCTTTAACCATATAAATTGCTTATTTGGATCCTATTTTTCTACTTTCACTATTCCATTCCACATTTCTCTTATTAGAATGGTGATCCCTCCATGCCCCTTCCCTGTGCTAATCTCTTCGTTCCACACTGAAATTTTATTATATCCTTCAAATTATAGAACCCTACACCCATCATGCTCATGGGTTTATGTAAGGATAATAATGTCTTTACCTTCTTCTATGGGCCCCAATCTCAGTCCTCTTCTCCACGGATAACCTCTACAATTCCAACTCACCATGTCTAGATACTCTTGGGTAGCCCCGAATCCTTATTTTTGATTTGTTAAGTGCTCGCTGACTTGGGCTTTTCCATTTTCCAGCCACACCCATTTTCCTGCATCTCTTGTTGATTTTACTTTCTCCCATTCCTTCCTTCGCTCATCTTGTTGCTCGTGTGTCAAGTCATCGTCTAGGTAAATATGAGTTCCTTTAAGTAACCCTCTATTCTTTAGGATATCCATCTTTTCTTCTATAATTTTTAGTGTGACTCTAACATGTATATCCTTTCCATTTTTGGTCTTCCTACCAATCCTATTTGATTTTTGGATATACCCTATCTTGTTCAACTTGTCCCTAAGAAAATACCTTGCTAACATATTTGTTATTTATTTTTCTCCATAGTCTTTCAAGCCTTTGATGATGACATTTTTTCCTTGTCTTGCCTATATTTTTCTTCTTTTATTTGTCTCTTGATTTGTCTCTCCATAGATTATTTTTTCTCAGCCACCAATTCCTTTACCACTTGAGCCCAAGTTTTAGCTTCTTCTATTTGTTTCTTTAATTTTATTTCTCTCAATTCATGTTTGCAATTGTTGATTGAAATTATTCCATCTAACTTGCTTTGCTATTTTTCCCTGCCCCTGTGTCTTTTTCTTTGTAGGAATTTACAGGGTAAGTTCCTTAGATCAAACACCAAAGGTCACCACTCACAAACAGATCACAGATCAATACACTAGTATATCATGTGGTTAAAACCCTCAAAGAGGGAAACAGTCCACGGCCTGAACCAACATGGCCACTTCAGGCAATTTATTAATATAAAAATAAAAGTTACATATGTTTCTCTCATAAACGGTTACCAGAAAAATGACCCTCCATGCTCTTTAAATAGAGATCATGGACCAATCAAGCGTTAATCCATGGATCAAGTGTCGTTAATACTGAAGAGAGAGTGAAACGTCGAATCACTACAAATCGTGACCATCGGATCATAAGTTACAAATGTACATAGTAAAGAAACACACTTTACCTAACTCTACATTGAACCAAGTTATACTTAACTATTTCCTATGTGTCGGAATATCTTAACATCCCCCCTTAAGAAAAACTTGGGATATGATTGAAAGATTTAAAAAGGTGACACAAAAGAAACCTATTTCCTATGTGTCGAAATATCCTAACATCCCCCCTTAAGAACAACTTGGGATAGGATTGAAGGATTTACAAAGGTCACACAATAGGAGAAGGAAGGAGGCATTAGATCCTATCCCCAATTAATGATAAATTTCCTAAACTCCAAGCATGGGTCGAAGTTTGGTAAACTTTGCTTCTATGAGAGCCTTTATAAAGATATCAGCTACTTGATCATTAGTTGGACAAAACTGTACTTCAAGAACATGATAATGAATGAGCTTTCTGATGAAGTGTATGTGGAGCTCAATGTGCTTCATACGCTGATGTTGAATTGGATCTTTATATAGTTTAATGTCACTCTGATTATCACACCAAAGTGTAGTTGGATGTTGCTGATGAAGACCAAATTCAGACAGGATCTGACGAAGCCACATGGCTTCCTTACTGGCTTCAATGGCATCACGATACTCTGCTTCTGCCGAAGAAAGAGAGATGGCACTTTGTTTCTTACAAGACCAAGTAATAGGTCCTAAACCAAGAGTGAATACATAACCTGTAGTAGACTTTCAATCATCAGGGTTACCAACCCAATCAGAATCAGTAAAACCAATCAACTTTGGAGATGCTCATGCACTGTAATGAATCCCAAACTGAACTATACCTAGAATATATCTAAGTATTCTCTTAGCTGCTTTATAGTAACTTTCATGACGTTGGTGCATAAACCGAGCAACAAGACCAACGACAAAAGAAAGGTCAGGACGGGTATGGGTTAGATACAGAAGTTTACCAAGAAGTCGACGGTATAAGGTAGCATCAAATTAAGGGGTAGTACAAGTGACTAAAAACTTGAATCCAAACTGAAAGGGAGAAGGGGTTGGCTTACAGTCTTCCATGTGACAGTGGTGTAGAAGATCACAGGCATACTTGGACTGAGAGAGGGTAATACCTTCTTTGGATTGCAAGACTTGAAGACCAAGGAAATAATGCAAGTGTCCTAAGTTTGTCATTTCAAACTTATTTTTGAGGCTATACATCGCATGGTTTATATGGTTGGGATCACTACCAGTAAGGATAAGATCATCAACATAAATAACAAGGATGGTGAAGGACTTACCCACTTTCTTGGTGTATATAGTGTTGTCAGAATGACACCTAGAAAAGGCATTATCAAAAATAAATCTATCCATTTTGGCATACCAAGCCCGAGGAGCTTGTTTGAGACCATAGAGAGACTTCCTAAGGTGGCAAACAAGGCTAGAGTCTTTTTGGATAAAGCTAGGGGGTTGTTCCATGTAGATTTCTTCATGAAAATATCCATGTAAGAAGGTAGATTTAACATCCATTTGATGGACTTCCCATTTAAAGGAGATGACAACGGAAAGAACAAGGTGGATAGAATTCATTTTGGCAACAGGGGAGAAGGTTTCAATATATTCAATGCCTTCAACTTGTGAAAATCCTTTAGCAGCAAGACGAGCTTTATGTCTATCCAATTTTCCATCTGGTCCAAACTTTGTTTTGTAAACCCATCTGCTTCTAACAAGTTTTCTTCCTTTTGGAAGAGGAACAAGATCCCAAGTATCATTTGCAAATAAGGAACGATATTCTTCATTCATAGATTCATCCTAATTTGGTGTTGGAAATATGATGCAGAGTGTTGTCCTTGATGGCAACCCACTGAATGAAGATGAAGACATGTGACAGTTGACATGTGTTGTCCTTGATGGCAATACACCTGATGAAGTTATTCTTGACTTGATGGACTTGGTAAATGATGTAAATCTGATGTGATATGATGTTAGTTAGCAATATGATGCTAAGTGTTGTCATTGAATGACAAAGAAGATGGCAACTTACTTGATGAAGTTGTGCTTGAGAGAATATGTTCCTGATGAAGAAAATATGATGTTTCTACAGTGTGTACAGAAGGCAATGAAGAAAGGAATTCAGAATGTGCTCAAAATATGATGAAAAGAGTATGTCTCTTTGTATACGCGGATTGGACTAGGGGAAGTCGCGTATGCACGCGGAAAATAACGTGCCAAGTCGCGTATGGGCAAAAGCGCTCAAAAAGTGCAAACCAAGGGTAACCACCATAGTATTGACCCATGGTATTGGGTAATGATCCGCCTAATTGACCCCGTCCAGGTAGTTTTGGGCTCATGGTATTGTTTTGGCCCATGGTATTGAAAAAGGGGCTCATGGTATTGAAAAAGGAAAACCTATATAAGGAGAAGAAATTCATTGTGCAAATCATGAGTGTGAGTGCAAGATGTCTGAGCTTGAATGAATACTTCTCTATGAAGTATATCTGAATGGAAAGGGTTACACTTGAATGATAAATCTGAATGTATGATGCACCGATGATGAAGAAGGGGATATAGATCTGAATTGCTCTTGTATTTGCTAGATCTGATTATGGAAGGCTTAGATCTGTGATGAGGCGAGCATCTAGGCGAACATCTGTCTGAAGCAAAAGGGTAGATCTGAACTGAATATCTGATCTGATGAAGTATGCTGCTCTGTAATGATTGAAGATCTATACGCTACTTCGCCACGGAGGAAGCGCGTATATACGCGGCTTCAGCGAAGAGAAAGCGTGTATGCGCAATAAAATATACACTGAGGTATACGCTGGTTTGTGTGGACGGAAGCGCGTATATACGCGACATCAGTGAAGTGAAAGCGCGTATGAAAACTAGGGTTTGCTGAAGCAAAGGGTATAAAATATCTGATCTGTTCTGCTGTGTTTCTGCTATCTGATCTGTGTTGATATGTATTTGTTGGTGATGTATGTTTGGGCTTAAAAGTGTGGAAAGGGTCCAGTGTGAAAATATGATGAAACGTGGCCTACAAGTATTGTTCTATTGAAGTTGTTGGATCCAGTGTGAAAATTGATGAAACGTGGTCCAAGGTGGTGCTGAGGGTTGTAGCCTTCAGTCAGGGGGTTGTAGCTCCCTTCCAGGTGAGGCTGGTAAACGAGATCGGGGGTCGTAGCTCCCTTCCAGGAGAGGCTGGTAAACGAGTCAGGGGGTTGGAGCTCCCTTCCAGGAGAGGCTGGTAAACGAGCGCAGGTGGGTGCCTGCGTGCTGGTCAAGTCTGCGCCGGCACATATGTTGTAAGATGTTTTCTCTATAATAAAATATTGAAGGCTGAGCAACTGCAGCGGTGGTTTTCTCCCGATTTGGGTTTCCACCTAAAAATCCTGGTGTTCATGTGTGATGCTTTGTGTGATGGTTTACTCTGTTCTTACTGCACATGTTTACTGTTTATTAAACATCTGATGAATGAATGATGGAATAATAGAAGTGAAGATTTAATGACATATCTAGATCTCCGTATATACGCTAGTTTACTGAAGGAAAGTAGCGTATGGGTTTTTAAGGAATGGAAAAATAAAAAGATTTGATTATGCAGTAAATACTGATTCACCCCCCCCTCTCAGTATTTTTCCCAACATTTGGATGAACAGAAGCTTCTTCAAAGGTGTCTGAATCAGTATTTTCTGGAACTTGAGCCAATAATGAGGAGGCTCTTTCAAACTGAGAACATGTATGTCGTTGATCTGTAGGGTCACCTCCAAGAGAGCATGCTACATCCTAAGTAGAGCGAACCCATATTGGAAGCTGTGGAGCAGAAGGAATATCTTCAAGAGGTGGAGGAGGATTTTCATCCTCGCTGTCATCATTTGAACTAGAAGGAATGCTATCAAAAATAGAAGACATAGAGAGGGGTGGCACATATGTCAAATCAGGCTCGCAGGCCAAAGGTGGCACACCCGACGAACTAGGCTTGCAAGCTGATATATTTTCATAAAATTTTACATCTCTTCTAATGATTATATTTTTGGATTTTGGTTGAAGAAGTCTATATCCTTATACATCTTCAGAATATCCAACAAAAATTCATTTTTCACTCTTAGTTTCTAAGTTTTTATGTTTCGCATCTGGAATATGGGCCCAAGCATCACTTCCAAAAACACGAAAGTGACATACATTTGCTTTGATTGAGCTCCAGGCTTCTTTTGGAGTAACATTCCTTAAAACATTAGTAGGAGTGTGATTTACTATGTAATTTGCACAATTAATTTCTTCTACCCAAAAATTGAGACTAAGTCCTTTAGATTGAAGCATACAATTAGCCATTTCTTTTAAGGTGAGATTATTCCTTTCAGCTACACCATTTTTTTGTGGATTATATGGAACAATATGTTGCAATTGAATGCCATGCTCAGTGCAAAAGTTGATAATTTTTTTGTTAACATATTCTCCTCCATTGTCTGATATTAACTTAAGAATATGTTGTCCAGATTGTTTCTCAACAAAGGCCTTAAAGGCCAAGAACATGTTAAAAACTTCACTCTTGAGTTTTAAGAAGTATACCTAAGTGCGTCTGGAAAAATAATTAATGAAATTCAAGAAGTACTTGCAACCAGAGAAAGAAACAACAAGAAGCAGAACACATAAGTCACTGTGCACACGCTGTAACGGAGATGAAGCATGCCAAGAGGCATGTTTGTCAAAACTATCCCGATGATTTTTCCGACTACACATCCAGAGCAAGCACCATCTCGGTAAGATACCATAGGAAGACCTATCAACATATTTTCTTTACATATAGTTTGAATAGAGCAATAGTTTAAGTGACCAAATCACTCATGCCAAAGTTTTCTCACTTCATCATTATGAGAACCAAAAACAGAGGGAAGACATGATGACCCAAAGTTGCCAAACTTATACAACCTTGTGGAATCATCAGCAATGTCAGTAGCTGAAATATGTCTAGGATCTTTGAGGTCCTTGATTACAACATCATGAGGTGAGAATTCTACTATTTTCCCTTCACCTGAATGAGTTATCTGATAAACAGATAGAAGGTTGCATGACAAGGTAGGAACACATAGTACATCATTAAACTAACCATTATCTAGATGAATGGATCCATATCCTACAACACTAAGAGATCTATCATCACCAAGAAAAATATGTTTGGTGTTACAATCATTTAAAGAAGAAAACATAGCTTTATTTTTGGCCATGTGGTAAGAAGCTCCAGAATCAATGACCCACTCATGAGAATAAGAAGAAGAAGATACATTTAATGCATAACCAGATGCTTGAAAACCACAAGCAGAAAGTACCATTCCTGAAGATGAAGTTGAAGAGGTCTCCAAATTGATGTGGGGCTTCTTCATTGCTGCTTCCAAGGCTTCCATCCTTTTAAAACATTTGGACTCTACATGGCCATTATGATTACAAAATTTGCAATGTCTATATGTTTTCTTCCCTTTATTTTTAGTTGTCTTATCAGTTTGGTGAGTTTCTTTATCAGTTTGTGGCTGAAATTTCTTAAGACCCGTGTTTGGTTTAGGACCATAATTTTTAGGATACTACTTCTTGGGATTATTTTGATAGGGTTGTTGTTGGGCTGCTAAGGCTTTCTTAAAAGCGTTTCCAGAAGTGATAATACCAAGGTGTAAGAGCTTTTCTTGTTCTCTTATCAAAGAATCGCAAAAGGCATCAAAAGAGGGGTTCTTGTAGGTTGTTCCTTGAGAATTGAGAGCTTCTCTAGTGGAATGGAAGGTGGAAACAAATACAGAGTATGTAGGGCCAAGCTTAGCAAGAATGGAATATATGAGGCTACCATCTTCCTTTTTGACCTTACAACCTTCTAAAAGAAGTCTAAGGGTCTTGAATTTGGACAAAAAATCTTCAATAGAGGAGAAATTATTGGGGTCCAAAGTAAGCAACTCATTTTCAAGTTGATGGGCCCTGACTTGATTTTGAATGCAAAAAACGATATTTATCTTTTTCAGGGCTTCATCAGGGGTGTCAATTTCAAGGAAATGAAATCGAAGATCTTTAGCAATGGAAATTCCTATCAACCCTCGTGCTTGATATTGTTTATATTCCCATTTAGTCTCTTTATCATCATCAGAAGATTTAGTTTCTTGTCATGTGGCTATTATATAAAGCCCTTTACTTCTAAGTAAATCTACCATGTGAGGTAGCCATTGAAAGTAATTGGTGTTGTTAAGAATAATTGGGCATGCACTTTCCATTTTTTTCTTAAATTGCAACTAAAAAGAGCTGAAACTAACTGATCCAATGGAAAGGTCTTGAAAAATTAGGGCGATTCAAAATAAATGGCTCGAAAAACGGGTGTCGGATGAAGAAGTTATGCATTTTTAGAAAAAGAAGCTTGAGGAAGAGACTTGAACCCAAGACCTCTATTCTCATAAACTAACTTCTCACCAAGTGAGCTAGTAAAAGGATTCTGTAATTGTTTGAAAGGAGAAAGAGTTTTTTTTTTTCAAAAAAACACAAAAACCAAGCACAAAAAAACGAAATGCAAGCCTTACGGTAGAACGTTAGATTCTCGGTTAGCCTTACCGGCAACTATCCTTTTTTTCCATTATTTCTGATTTCCTGAGATCACACAAAGATGCGGGGAAAGAGCATACGTAGAAAAAAAATCCCTTTTTCCTATTTCTGATTTGCTAAGATCGCACATAGCGCAGAGCAAAGAGTTTTCCATTATTTCTGATTTCCCGAGATCACACAAAGATGCGGGGAAAGAGCATACGTAGAAAAAAAAATCCCTTTTTCCTATTTCTGATTTGCTAAGATCGCACATAGCGCAGAGCAAAGAGAATGCACAGAGAAGGAGGTATAGATCAAAAAAAAAAGGGAACCGAAATAAGTAGAACGATTAACAAATATAACTGCAAAAATGATGCTTTATACCTCAATATCTAAACTGAAATAACTTGGGCAACCATAAACCTTTTCGCATGAAAAAAAAGGGGTTCCTCATTGAAACAAACGCTCCGGATACAACGAAGTCATTCTCCAATCCCAAAAAAGTTTAGAAATAGTAGATCTATAAAACGGCAGGTGCATGTAATCAAACCAGCTTCGGATTTGGATCAACAACGGATGCGACCCTTAAAATAGATCTGATACCATGTAGGAATTTACATGGTAAGTTCCTTAGATCAAACACCAAAGGTCACCACTCACAAATAGATCACAGATTAGTACACCAGTATATCACGTGCTTAAAACCGTCGAAGAGGGAAACAATCCACAGACTGAGCCAACACGGCCACTGTAGAAATTTCAGAATCTTAATTCTTATGCAGAAATTATTTCTGTTAATCCGGTTAAGCTTCTCCTACTTATACAAGTTATCAACTGAATAAATTCAAGCTAACATCAAAGCAAAACACATAACATATCTCTACCAATTCAGATCTAGAGTAAGCACATGCACACATAGACAAAGTGACACAGTTATTTCTAGACAAACTGTCCCCGGAAAAACCCAATGTGGGAAAATCGGTCTCTAGCTGCTGGAGGGCTCTATTATTAGGAATATTTCTAAATACACAACTCTGGGTTCCAGACTTGGAAAACCCTACAGAGAAAACTCTAGATCTACAACACTTGGTTGATCTAAGACCAACGATACTGACTGATCCACACCCTCAAACGTGATTTGCATAACTCAATGAGATCTAGGCCTAGAAACCCTATATATGCCCCTGAAAGACATTATGTAAGCCTCTGAAGGCATCCAAATGCTCATTGTTGTCACTAGAAGGGACTCTGTTACCCCAGACTGGGTGACGCAGTCACTACGCTTCCCCTAAGGGTCTCTCCGTAACCCCTGAAGGGTTTCCTGAAAATCACATTATCCTTGTTGTTGCTACTGCTGTCGTCTGTTGTCGTTGTTGTTGCCTTCCTTTGCACTATATTTCCTAATCTCTTATCTGCTTCTTGTGTATTCTAGACCCTGGGAGCATATCATCCCCTTGGTATAAATTCCCCTCTCTACAACTGAAACACTTGAGAATGATTAGCAACCCCACCCTATAATCTCATCTTTGCTTCAGTGCTCTGCCTCTGTGTCTCTTAATAATGATCCCAAGCCTTTCCTTTATACTTTTCTCCTTGAAAAATCAACTGCCATGATAAGATCTTGAATCAATGGCTCAGATTAAAAGAAAGATTGATCTGTGTGACTTAAGACAATTTCATCACATGTTTAATTAAATTCACTTTAATTATTTTATTTTCCTAAGTTTTAACTTAGGAAATACACTTAAAATAATTAAGTAATTTAATATCTCCTAAAACAGATGAAATTTCCCAAATCCATTTCTGGGTCTTGTAGATCAAGTGTACTCTAGTCCCTCCACAAAATTTTGGAGCTAGAGCACAACTGATACTACCCCAAATACACAAAATCTCAACACTCCCTCTTAGCATCAAGGGTGTGCTCTAGTAACACATCACACTTATGCATTACATGATTTTTGGCACTGGTTCTGTGCTATTGAAGCTTGGCCTCCTGTCACTCAACTCTACACTATTGTTGCCATTCTGTACTGCTGCCCATGACTATGCCACTGCCACTGCAACCACTGTACTGCAACTCCCTCTCAATATGATGCATTTGTGCTACTCATAGCACTTTCACTGCTATTCTGCTGCACCGCAAGTTCATTTGTTGAGAGAAACAACTGAATCTCCTACCCAATCTTTGACAGACAAGTCAGATAGGCTGCATACTCATCACTAAAGCTCCATAAGCTACAGATCTGTGCTGGCATATAAAGAATGATGCGCAGTGACAGCTCTGCCTACGTAATCAGACTCCCTCTGCACTACTGAAGTCACATCAACTCCTTGTGCTGAAATCTATCACGTTGTTGTTGCACTGAGTTGTCCCTCTGAAGTTCTCTGCGATGCTGCAACTATGCATTGTGTAAGTAGCACTGCTCTGCGTTGTTAAAGTCACATCGGCCTCTGTGCTACTACTGCTTCTACGTTGCTGCTCCTATGCTCTGCGCTGCTCCTTCCAACCTCCAGATCTGCCTCTCCCTCTGCCTCATCTGTGATCTATGCACCCACTACTGCATTTGTCCTACTACTGTCTTAAGGATGTCGTAGCTCGCATGTGATCCAAGAGATGAGCTTCTCAAGGATCCCGCCTTACTTCTGTAGCTCCTCTCCAGATCCATTTCACCCCACTTTTGTGGTTCATGAGCGCTCATGGCTACATCATCTCTGGATCCATCATCTACCACCGCTGCTGTTACACCATTTTTTGGTCATCTAACCTACTATCATTAGATGGACCCAAGTACACCACGTAAGACCAATTTTACCCTAAGTAAAATTTCTTTCACTATGTAAAATAACTTAATAAAACACATTTATTAGGTTGTTTATGGTCTAAAGAGGAAACCCCAAAAGGAAATATTAAACAAACCTATATTTGTTTGATTTTCCTGGTCATGTTTAACCCAAAACAAAGAAATTAATTAGATAAATCTTTATTTATCTTATTATTTTCTAGGAATAATTATGTAAATCTTATTTAAATAATATTCCTTGTTAAATATGACTAAATCACCCATAAATAATTAAATAAATCATTATTTATTTGATTATCCTTCAACCACTTCCTTAAAATGATAAATAAATCATTTATTTATTTATTATTCACAAATAAAGAGATTTGACCCAAATCAAATACCTTTTCCCTCCAACAAATATAATAAAATATTCCATAAAAGGTGGATCTAGATTTGGTTAATGTTATTTTAATCATGCACCAAGATCTAGAATGACCCAATATTTTGTTATAAATAGGAGGGTTTTTCCTATCATTCTTCACCTTTTGTTGCCTGTTAGATCACTCTGGATCTAAACTCTTGGTCTGACTTTGAGCCATTATCATTGTCATATTTTCCATTATTTGTTGTGTGAGCTCCCTTTGAGTTCTATCTTTGTCTGGGTTTTCTACACCAACAGGAGAGAGAAATGCTAGATCTGAAGTGCTGAGGACTTCCAAGAACCCATCCCATTGAGAAGAATTGGAAACACCTTCTTGTTTTCCTCCCAGGTGCCCTTAATACAAAAATTCTTTCAAAAATATTGTTCTTGTCTTGTCTATTGGATGTATGGAGCAAAACCTTGTTTTTACTGCTTAATGTCTCTTTATGCATAGATCTAGATTTTTGCAGCATTTGTCTTGATCAACTAACTGCAGATCTGAAGATATTGGCAGCCATATTTGATGTTAGGGCTATAAGTTATGCGTAGCTAAAGTGGTATTTTTTCGTACACTTCGACAAAAGATTCATACTAACAACTGGCGACTCCACACGAGTTTTTAATTACGACCGCTGTCGTTTTTCATATTCCTGCATATCCAGCTACTTCAGACCCTCGGGTTTCTTTTCAGATTTTTGTTTTTCCTATTTTTATGTTGTTTTTCACCTATAAAACCCTAAAACATTAAAATTTCTAACTTTCGCGTGTTTCTGGCCCTATTGCGCAGGTGACAGACATCAGCCGCACCTGAGACGACAACTTTTTCGGAAATCTGCCGCCGGGACACCCGGAGCTTCAGGTCGCACTTTTCAGCCCATAAACTGTGACCTGGACTCCAGGTCGCACATTTCGGCCCGGTATCTGCAACCTGCACAGAAAACAGGTCAGAACCTGCGACCTGCCAGTTTTTCTGCTATTTTTCTGGGTTTTTCTGAAGCGTCTGTCAGGGTTTTCCATCTTTTGTCTCAGCCCGTCTAGACCTGTTTCTGATTGTTTTTTCTCATCTAAGTGGGAACATATCCCCCTAGGGCTTCAGTACCCTCCACTTTTGGTGGAAGAGTTTTTAGCTGTTTCAGGTGTCTGATTTTTCAGAGTTTCAGCCTTCGCTTTTTCAGATCTAATACCTCCTTTTCGGATCCCTTTTAATCAGCTCCTCTCCCTTTTAAACCACATCCTGAAGTTTTGTTTGGATCTACCTTTAGGGCCTCCTCCTTGTCCCTTCTGCTTTTTTCTGATTTCCTCCTTTTTTACAGCCACCTTGCCTCTGCCTCTTGGCTGTGTTCTGCACCTCTTTTCAGCAGATTTCTCCTTTAGATCCCTGTCCCTCCCGACCCTAGATCTATTGGCCTCTTTTTAGTGTGTTTTGACTAGATTTTTTCCCTCTTTTAGACTAGTTTTGAGAGACCCGCCTTTTTGGGTTAGATCGATGCATTGTTAGCTGTTAATTTTCTGTTATTTCAGCATTATATACTGTTCTCTGCAGATTTATTTTCAGTTACGCAGCACACTTTTTATTTTTCTCTCAAAACGTCTGGGTTTAAAAATTAAAATTAACGCACGCCACACACTCACCCTAAGCGAAGAAGAGCCTGGTTAACACCGCCAGGCAAAGAATTTAAAACATTGTAAAATCAATTGACACTGCACCTTTCTGCCCTTGTTTTGACATTGTAATCAGTTGATTTTGCACCTCCCTGCCTTTGTTGATCGTTCTTATTCCCCTTGTGCCGTGTTTGTGTTGTCACCATTGTGCCCCCAAGGCACACATCCCGGAGACTTCTTGGCCTTCACCCTCAGTTTCCGGTCGGTCGACCTACTCCTTTCCACCGTCGTCGAGTTAGTCCTCCTCCGAGTCTGCACTCCGACTCCTCTTCTGATTCATTGGGTTCTCCTTTTACTTCTGGTTCTCCCCCTGTCACCTTCACTATGTCTGGTCTAGGGCCTAACGCTAGCGGTAATCCCGGCCCTAATGTCGGGACTACTACTAGCGGAACCGCCACAGGAACTACCTCGGCTGCACCTTTGCTCCCTTACATGGCAGGCCTCAGCCTCCCCGATCTCAATCAGTTGATCAATGACCCTATCCGCCACGATGTTGGTTGGCCTGCTATGCCAACCAAGCTCCCCTTCGACATCCCTAAGTTCGAAGGCCTTGCTGGAGAAGATCCAACCAACCATGTCCGATCTTTCCACATGTGGTGTTCCTCCAATTCCATTACCAATGATTCCATCCGTCTTCGGTTGTTCCAATGCACGCTTACGGGTGAAGCTTCTAAATGGTATGTTGACCAGGCCACCTCTTCCCATACCACCTTTGCGACCATTGCCCAAGCCTTTTTATCTTATTTCCAGCTCCCTCTCCGATACGACACTGGTACTGAGCTTTTGACCTCCTTCCGTCAAACCTCTTCAACCCGCCTTTCCACTCATGTCCAGGAATGGCGGAGAAGATGGAGCTTATGTCGAGCTCCCACCTTCGAGGATCGGGTTTATATGGACTGGTTCCTTCACACTCTCTTACCTCCCATTGGCAAAGATGTCGCCTCTCATTTCCCTCAAACCGAAGAAGCCGCCCTCCAAATCGCCTTGAAATATGACCTGATCTATGCTCAGTCTGGTTATGTTTATACCGTCCTTCCTGACCTCCCCAGGCCCGGTGGCGCTAACGCCCCGGGTGCATCTCATTCTGTCGACGGTATCGTTGGAGCCCTTTCTCATCCATATGCTCAACCTCCTATGGGCTATGGTCCCCCTCCGGGAGGGGCCAGCACCTCTAGCACTTTTCCCCCTCCATGTAGCATGTATCTAGGATACGGCATGCCTCATCCTTTTGCCCAACCTCCTGCTTACCTCAATGTTGCCCAACCTAACCACTATCCTTATCTGCAGCCTGGTGCTCCAGCTCCTCCAGCATTTGCACTTCCCCCTCCCTCACCTCCTCAACCCCAGCAACAGCACCTACAGCCCCCTCCAGGGCAAGTATTTTCACAGCAGGGCGAGACTAATCCCCCTTCCTCTCAAAGAAGGCGGAGAGGCAATCAAAATCAATCTGCCCCTGGTACTCGTGGACCCAATCCTCAAGGTACTGACCCTAACACCGCTAACCAGCAACAGGGCACTCAGCCCAAGCCAGACAGACCTATTCGCACAAATAAGCCTTGTTCATGTTGCGGTGTTTACGTCATTACACTCGCGATTGTCCTCTCTTACCACAGAAGCGGCAGATGTGGGAGTCTCAAGCCACATTGCGAGGACAACATGCCTCCCCTCACGCTCCCCATAAT
Organism: Pinus albicaulis; assembly: GCA_034641835.2. Taxonomy (NCBI): domain Eukaryota; kingdom Viridiplantae; phylum Streptophyta; class Pinopsida; order Pinales; family Pinaceae; genus Pinus; species Pinus albicaulis. Next base: position 82,558,184 of record CM076571.1, on the reverse strand, counting down.
GTGGCCACTACTCAACCGGCTGTGTTTACCGATCCTTTCCCCCAGCAAGGATTCGTGGCTGCCCAACCACCTGACGGACAGGTCACCACTCAACCTTCCCCTTCTGGTTCCTCCGATTACCAGATCCTCATGATGAACTCTGATCCATTCCCAACCATCGACCTTCACCTTCAAACTTGGTCTCACCAGTACCCCAAGCCTTCCGCTCAGTCTGCCCCCGAGTCCCCTTCTTCAGGTTCTACAGAGCCTCTTTCGACATCCAATGGCCCCTTACATATCCATCAACCCAAAGTTGAGGTTCATCCCAAGGTTCCTAAGGGACCATTACGCCGAAATGCTGCTTCTGGTCGAGGTGCTCATTCGTATAGCATAGTAGATGATTTGGCACAGTCTCCTACTGCCATTTCCACATTGGAACTCCTCCAGTCGTGTCCTTCCCAAAAGAAGGCTCTGCTATCTGCCATGGGCGCTGTAGATCCTGCTGATGACCAAATGATCGTTTTCGACGCCCATCAATCAGAACATCCCCCTCTTCCTGCTTCCGCCACCTTCCAAATCCCAGTGAAAATCCGGAACGCTAACATTTCTCGGTGTATAATTGATGAGGGGGCATCCACCTGTGTGATGTCCGCTTCGGTTTGGAAGTAACTCGGATCTCCTAAGTTGGCCCCTTCCACAATCACCCTTCGAGCGTGGGACGGCCATGCCTCCCAACCCATTGGCCTTTTCCGTAATTGTCCTATCACCCTTGCGGGCAAGACTATTTGCATTGACGTCGAAGTCATCGACGGCCCTCTAGATTACAACATTCTCTTGGGGCGAAGCTACACCTATGCCATGTCTGCTGTCCCATCTGTGGTTTTTCGCAAGATGTCTTTTCCTCACAATGGAAAGATAGTCACTATCGACCAGTTGACTTATCATGAGCCAAAGTCTCAGACCTCCCCTGAGACGACCATCTCCTCTGTAGCCAATAAGCAAACCGTCGATTCCTTGACCAGTGTCTCTCCTGGCGTCTATAAAGACTCCTCTTTTCTTGGAAATTTTCCTGGTCTCCCTCCTCCTCCTATCTCTGATCCCAGCTTATCGAATGTTTGCATGATGCAATCATCTCGGGCTGCCCTTAAGCGGCCCGCTTCGGCTAGTCAGCAACCTCAGACTCAACCTCGCCCACCGCAACTCGCTCCTAGCCATTCATCTCAGCCAGTCGGACCTCCTCCTTCTAGCTCTTCTCCTACAGCTGGTATCCCTGAACCCCTCTATCCACCTGGGTCGGTTCCCCCATGCCTCAACCATCTCGGAGCTATCCCTCCTGGTCATTACCCCGCTGGTCAGATACCTTTCCTGGCTCCCCCTCCCGGAGTCTATTTGGTCCTCGTCATGGCCACCCTCTCTCTCCCCAATCTGACCCTGGGCATACCCATCTGGTACCTTGACCCTCCAGCTGCTACCCCACCTGGTCACCCCAAACCGTATATTGCTTTGACACCCGTTCAACCGGTACCCCTCGCTTCCTCCGTTGCCTCCATGCCCCCAACACCTCCTTAGGACCCTGCTCCTATGGTGGCAACTCCAGGACGGAAAGGCAAAGCTCGCAAGGGGGCATCCAAAGACAAGGCCACCCCGACTAACCCGGCTCCTCCTCCGCCCGCAAAGCCTTGCACCTTGTGTGATGTCGTCACTCACGCCACCCATACTTGTCCTGAATTGCCCCGTATTCAGCCCATGGTTAAAGTCGTGTTCCCTAGGTCTACGGTCCTCGACCCCTCTATTCTGTCCTCGTCCGTAACCAATAACCCAAAGATTATTCACACCAACAAACCTTGTGCTTTGTGTGGTGTCCATGGCCATTACTCTCACCATTTTCCTCACCTGACGCATTACTGCGCCTCTTTAGAGGTAGTTCGAGAGTATGAGGTTGAACAAATTCAGTCCGCCTCTCCCATACTTGCGCAGTATGCTTCAGGACAGCTTGAGGATCCCCCCGCTCCCATTGACATTCCCCCCCCTGATGTCCAGATGACGGAGTCTACTACCACCATCCTCTACCTATCATCCTCTGTGAGACCCTTGGAGAACATTCCCCTTGAATCCCCCCCTGTTTTTTTGCTCGATCCCCCTTCAGCAACCACCTTGGGATCAACATCATTTGACCATTTGTTTCTCTGTTCTTCCGTCATTCCCCGTGACGATCCGTATGTGAGCCTTTCTTCCTATACGGATGACTTAGGTAGCTTTGCCGCGTCATGTGGTTTCCCTTCCACTCGCCATCCCCTCTTTTCTCGTCTGAATGCCCCCTTGGAAACCTTTTCCACCCATGACCTCATCCTTCCCGCCCATACACGAGATAACCCCACTCGTATCTATGTTGACCTCTGCAGCCCAAGTCCTAGCCCTACCTCCTATAGCCCTCATATACCACCATCTAGTTTGTATATGTGTCATAGCCATCCTGCCCATCACACTCCCTCCCGCAGTTGCCGCTCGATGTCTACTATACACTCACGCTGCCGTCATTGTTCCCCCTCCCCCCATTTTTTGTCTTGTGACACTACTCCGCAGGACCTCCCGTCCCCACCCTATATCGGTTACGCCGATGGTGCAAGTCGTTACTCCCGGAATCTAGCCTTAGCAGGGTGGGCTATTTTCACCTCCTTGCATACCCCTGTTCTCACGAACGGGGTCTGCATTGGTACTGCCACCAATAATCAGGCCGAATATGATGCAGTGCGTGGTCTTTTAGCCGATGCCCTCTCTAATCGCATCCTCCATCTACATGTTCGTTTAGATTCCCTACTTCTTGTCATGCAACTAAATGGTGTCTACCGTGTGCATAACCCTGTGTTGTTTAGACGATATTTACGAGTGAAACTCTTGATACGTGAATTTGAAACCATAACTTTCAACCATGTACCACGAGAACAAAATCACTATGTAGATAGCATTGCAAACCATGTTCTAGATTGGCATTTATCACACGCATTTTCTACAAGACAATAACAATCATAATCATTAAAAAGATGCATATCCATAATATGTGTTGCAAAACATGTGTTTAGAGTCCATCTACTCTCATACATATGACATGCCCATAGCATGTTACAAAAAACTCACAACTGGGGGCACCACCTGTCCCTACATACACACTAGGGGGCACCACCTGTCCCACACCTAATCACTATCTGGCAGATCCCGAGCCAATGGCTCTACTCCTGCAGCTTGTAGATCATGTATCCCCTGACCGGCCATCGCCATGCGCCGCATGACACCTCGCCATTCCGAGGGTAGACCAATACATGGCTCTATGTACTAGTCGTCTAAGTCTTGCCACCCGCACACTAAAACACCGGTCAGCAACCTCTCGCATCTACGGCGGATGTCCTCCAGGAGGGTGGCCGCATCCTCATTATGCGTCGCTCTCGATCCACTCGGGCCTGCAGCTCCTGACGCTGCCGGGCGTCCCATATATCCGGCCGGTTTTACCGGAGCTATATCTGCATACCAAAAGTACATGAATCAGTACCCTATCTACTGTTCAAAAACTTTAACATGCCCAAAAAAGAGTAGTCACTTTTCACTTACCATCGGGTCCCCATACTCGACCAGGCGGAAGCGGTAGGTCCGGATCCCCACAATAACTCATCCCACTATAGGAATAGTCGTCTATGTATAACGGCATTTGATCCCAATGGGCAAAGAACTCAGGTCGAAACACCCATCCGACCACCACTCCTCCTCCTCTGCACAGTAGTTGCCCCCACTGGCGCATCCTGGGCTCTCTTGGGCCCCCATCTGGGAGCTGTATACGAGGTCATAAGGTCGGGATCTTCTCAAAAAGAAGGAACACAATAAAGTCCCATACGAGCAATCGTGGTTCACTTGCCGCTTGCAAAGCGACAACTGTCATTTTAACGACACCAGCATCATTTGGGCCCACCCATAGTAGGTCCCACTCAACACACTCTCCACAATCATCATCTGCCCCCCAGTGATGTGATGGAGCGCCTGGTTGCCCAGGATCCGCATCACCGCTGCGGCCACTGCACGGGTCTCTAACCTCTCTAGGTCCCTGATCGGTATCCGAGTCCCTTTGACTTGGAGACTAGGTCGACAATGTCGCTCCACAAACTCCATGATGTTCCGCCCCCGCGGTAACACTGGCTGTGTATTTCCCACCATCCCCAGTGGCGGGAGACCAGTCAGGAAATACAGATCTTGGACTGTCAATTTGATCTTGTGCCCATGCACTACAAAGACCTCATGATCTGGATCCCAATAACTGACAATCCGGGGAACAAGGGCTCCCCTGCTCTCATCAAAGGGTTCTCCAAAAACTTCAGAACCCCAAATCTGGCCAATACACGACGGACACCCTGATCTGCCTGGATCTCTGACCGTATTGCACCCAGGTGTCTCTCTCTCCAGTTGACCCGTATATCTGCCATATCTGCACAAACACATCATATTTGTCAGTATATAGATAGGAAACACTGTAACCAATCACAAAAACCCAAAATCTCAGCCCTAAAACAACTGCAATCTCATTCATCCTCCAGGTCGCACTTTTTTACCCAATCCTGGGACAGGTCATAGTTTTTGGCTCAAAACCTGCTTCCCAGGTCGCAGTTTTTGGCCCAAAAAGTGCGACCCGGCTGTAGAGGTGAAAGAGGGTCTGTTCCTGAGATTTTGGGCACTAATCTAAACTTTCAATCCATCAAAATGAAAGAGTAAGGTTAGGCCTCTTACCTGCAACTGACGGATCTCGATTCCAATGGTCGGTTTGTCCGCTACGCTCGCCGCAAGATTTAGGGCCTTCTCTCCTCTCTACATTCACCACAGCAACACTAGCAAATGACTGAATTTGGAGGGAAAACTGCATTATTAAAAGAGAACCCTTGTTTTTTCTTTTGCCTGCTACGCCCACACCGTAGCTCCGTTTGACAAACCATCTACACCGTTGGAAAGTTCTCACCGAGCCCTCAAATGGGTATCTATTAGTTTTTTGTGATTTGATACTTCACCACGACACATTTTGTCCAAGATAGGTCACTTCACCTCCCCCCAAACTCGAATTTCCTCACTTACAACACTTGTACTTGGGGCACCACTTTGCCTCCATACTTGTCTTTGTTCATGTCAATTTTCGTCATGAGATACCATCTTGTACTCATGTTTTTCTGGTCCCCCATGGGACCTTTTCTGTGTGGCAGCACCATCGAGTCGCCCTTGTTTAGAGCATCCAAGTTGAGTCATCATCACATTCATGGAGTCTATCCCGAGTCCCTTTGTACCCCGCTATAGTCCTCCATCCTTCATTGCTTGGTCTCTCTCTTGTGTCGCACATTATGACCGTCAGTCCCACTGTCCCCTATCCCTCATGATACTGTGTCAGTCACTGCCATGTCATTCATGTCCTTTATGCTCTAGCAAGGGAAGTCGTCCATTTGCTACTCAGTCCCCTCCATTCCATCATCATCATTGGTATTAGTCTGTCAGTCACTCTACTATTTTCTCTCGTGCCTTAGTTGAGGATCTATCATTGCCTCACCTATGGCAGACCTCCTTCTGTCGACATCAGCTCATTCATTCCAGCAGACAGGTCTAGAGAGCGGTGTACCTTGGTTCCAGCTTCCACTCTTGTTCGGTGCCTCGGATCCAGCAAAGGGATATCTCATTTCCCTTTGACTTGATTGTTTCTCCACCCCGTCTCCTTTCAGCATGATCGAGATCCATATGCTTGATGGTCCAGTGATGCAGCAGTAGCTATTGGTGATGCCTGGGTGTGTGTGAGATGTCTCAGCCCTCATGAGGGGGTGGCCCTGCAGGTAGCCCCCCACATGCCCGGATGACCTCTTCATTGCAGCCTTCGATGCCGCTCCATATATTTGATGATGTAGGCCTTAGCCGCTTGCAGCGCCTCTTTGATTTTCATGTATCAGTCAGATTTTGTGAGCCCTTCCCCGCTTGTAGGGGGCATTTGGGTTGTATTTGTATCTCATGTACTCAGATATTATTGTATAAGTCCTGGCTGTTATCCCAGGCACAACATGTATATGGGATCCCTCATTGTATTTCTATCTGGCTCATGTTTATGCCAGCTGTACTTTATGGTTCGGTCCCTTGTTTACTGGACACACTATTCTTTTGTACTTTGTCTCGGCGGGCATAGGTATGCCTCCCCGCCGCCTTTAGCACAGGTACCCTCTCATAAAAAGAGACTTGTTGCACCTGTAAGTCTCGTCTCCTCAGGGTCTAGTTCTTCAGCACATTAGTCTACCTCACATTTCTCTCTCTGAATTCCCTTTTGATGTCTGGTGATTGAGTTCTTACAACGTATTTCAGTCATACGATTTGCTCCTAACACTCGCACGCTGGGGGGCAATCTGTTACACCATTTTTTGGTCATCTAACCTACTATCATTAGATGGAACCAAGTACACCACGTAAGACCAATTTTACCCTAAGTAAAATTGCTTTCACTATGTAAAATAACTTAATAAAACACATTTATTAGGTTGTTTATGGTCTAAACAGGAAACCCCAAAAGGAAATATTAAACAAACCTATATTTGCTTGATTTTCCTGGTCATGTTTAACCCAAAACAAAGAAATTAATTAGATAAATATTTATTTATCTTATTATTTTCTAGGAATAATTATTTAAATCTTATTTAAATAATATTCCTTGTTAAATATGACTAACTCACCCATAAATAATTAAATAAATAATTATTTATTTGATTATCTTTCAACCACTTCCTTAAAATAATAAATAAATCATTTATTTATTTATTATTCACAAATAAAGGGATTTGACCCAAGTCAAATACTTTTTCCCTCCAACAAATATAATAAAATATTCCATAAGAGGTGGATCTAGATTTGGTTAACATTATTTTAATCATGCACCAAGATCTAGAATGACCCAATATTTTGTTATAAATAGGAGGGTTTTTCCTACCATTCTTCACCTTTTGTTGCCTATTAGATCACTCTGGATCTAAACTCTTGGTCTGACTTTGAGTCATTATCATTGTCATATTTTCCATTATTTGTTGTGTGAGCTCCCTTTGAGTTCTATCTTTGTCTGGGTTTTCTACACCAACAAGAGAGAGAAATACTAGATCTGAAGTGCTGAGGACTTCCAAGAACCCATCCCATTGAGGAGAATTGGAAACACCTTCTTGTTTTCCTCCCGGGTGCCCTTAATACAAAAATTATTTCAAAAAACATTGTTCTTGTCTTGTCTATTGGATGTATGGAGCAAAACCTTGTTTTTACTGCTTAATGTCTCTTTATGCATAGATCTGGTTTTTTGCAGCACTTGTCTTGATCAACTAACTGTAGATCTAAAGATATTGGCAGCCATATGTGATGTTAGGGCTATAAGTTATGTGTAGCTAAAGTGGTCTTTTTTCGTACACTTCGACAAAAGATTCATACTAACAGCTGCTTTGGAAGAAGATGCTTCCTTGTCCTTCTTCTTTTTTGGACAATGGCTGGCAAAATGTCCCATTTTGCCACACTTGAAGCACTTGATCTTTGAAAGATCCTTCTTCTTTGATGCCAAGGTTGCATCTTCCTCCTCTTCCTTCTTAACCTTGCTCAATGCAGGGTTGTGTTGCTTCTTGGTGAACCTTCATAGTTCTTCTTTGATCCAGATTTATGCAGAAACACAACATAATACACATATAGCCATAGATACAGAGATGCAACGGAAATAATGCTTCATTTTATTAATAAAACAAATGAATGAAATAAACAGCTAGGGCACTGGTAGCGTATCTCTAAGAAGAGATGTGGTGGCTACATGCCTCTTAAATGTGTTACAGAACTGAAATTTGTTTACAGACATGATGTAAATAAACAGTGAGGGCTCTGGTAGGCTTATCTCCGAGAAGAGATGTGGGGGCTAGAGGCCTCTGGACTGTGTTACAAAACAACTGACCAAAACATGCTTATAGGAATAATAGAAATGAGCGGGCGAGGGCACTATTAGCATATCCCTGAGAAGAGATGTGATTGCTACAGACCTCTCCACCGTGTTACATTGAGGCTCCAAGGACTATTCCAGACATAATGAAAATAGATCAGCTAAGGTACTGGCAGCGTATCCCTAAGAAGAGATGTGTGGGCTACCAGCCCCTGAACTATGTTACAATGAGGCTCGAAGGCCTATTTATTGTTTAGAAACAATGTAAAATCTGAAATGTCCAAAAACCTAACCCTAGGAGATGAAGGGCCAAAACTATGGGTCCCATTTGGGTAAATTGGTCTTTCAACTACCCGAAGACGTAACTTTGGCATCCGATCTTAGTTTGACACGCTCAATAGCTCGTTAGAAATATCTATCCGAGGAATACAAATTTTGAATGAGCAACATTGATCTATGACCTATCTTGCTCCCCGTTTTCCCAAAAAACATCGTTTAGGGCTTCAAAACAGCTCCGGAAGTTCAAGACCCGAAAAATTACTATAAATAGTAAGTTGTGCTAAAAATTACAAGCTGAAATAACTGATGGTGGGGGTTCAAATGGACTCGGTGGGTGGCCACCAATATCCACCTAGATCATTAAGTCCCCAAAACGGCTTAGGGAGTGCAGGACCCGAAAACCTGCTAAAAATAGTAAGGTGTGTTGAAGCTGAAAAACTAAAAGAATTGATGCTGCGGGTCCAAATGGAATAGGTGGGTGGCCACCGATATCCACCTGGATCATTCCTCCCTCCTTACGAAGCAATGGTCTCCATTGTGTTAAGTTCCTCCATAGGGAGGGGGGGGTGATTCTGCTGAACCTGGTATTGGATTTGTCCAGGATGTCATAGACCTTTTGGTGGATGTGCTTGATGTAGATGTGCCATCGGTGCACAGCTGTTGAAGGATCTGGGAAAAGTTATCCATCATCACGTTCCTCTGTTTCTTGAGGTCCTCCTCAGACAAGATTTTGATACGATCTTCTGCTCCCTCGTCTTTCTTTCCTTCCGCCATGGGGGCTCATTGGGGTTCGCGAGGTTGAACTCCTTATACCCTGGCCGTGTTGGGAAAATGAAAAGAAAAATAAAGAAAGAGCAAACCCGCTCTGATACCACTGATTTGGATTTATACAGGAACGCAATAGAATACACATATATCCATAGATACAGAGATGTAGTGGAAATAATGCTTCATTTTATTAATAAAACAAATGAATGAAATAAATAGCTAGGGCACTGGTAGCATATCTCTGAGAAGAGATGGGGCAGCTATAGGCCTCTTAACTGTGTTACAGAACTGAAAGTTGTTTACAGACATGATGTAAATAAATAGCAAGGGCACTGGTAGGCTTATCTCTGAGAAGAGATGTGGTGGCTACATGCCTCTGGATTGTGTTACAAAACAACTGACTGAAACATGATTATAGGAATAATAGAAATGAGCGGGCGAGGGCACTGGTAGCATTTACCTAAGAAGAGATGTGATTGCTACAGACCTCTCCATTGTGTTACATTGACGCTCCTAGGCATATTCCAGACATAATGAAAATAGATGAGATAGGGTACTAGCAGTGTATCCCTGAGAAGAGATGTGTTGGATACTAGCCCCTGAACTGTGTTACAATGAGGCTCGAAGGCCTATTTATTGTTTAGAAACAATGTAAAATCCGAAATGTCTAAAAACCTAACCCTAGGAGGTGAAGCACCAAAACTGTGGGTCCCATTTGGGTAAATTGGTGTTTCAACTTCCTGGGGACATAACTTTGGCATCTGATCTTCGTTTGATGCGCTCAATAGCTCGTTAGAAATATCTATCCGAGGATTACAACTTTTGAGTGATCATCATCAGTCTATGACTGATATTTCTCCCCGTTTTCCCAAAAAACATCGTTTAGGGCTTCAAAATGGCTTCAGAAGTTCAGGACCCGAAAAATTGCTATAAATAGTAAGTTGTGATAAAACTTACAAACTGAAATAACTCATGGTGGGGGTTCAAATAGACTCGGTAGGTGGCCACCAATATCCACTTGGATCATTAAGTCCCCAAAACAACTCTGGGAGTGCAGGACCTAAAAACCTACTAAAAATAGTAAGTTGTGGTAAAGCTGAAAAAATGAAAGAATTGATGCTACGAGTCCAAATGGAATAGGTGGGTGGCCACCGATATCCACCTGAATCATTCCTCCCTCCTTAGGAAACAATGGTCTCCATTGTGTCAAGTTCCTCCATGGGGGGAGGGGGGCAATTCTGCTGAAATTGGTATTAGATTTGTCTAGGATATCGCGGACCTGTTGGCAGACATGCTGGATGTAGATGTGCCTCTAGTGGGCAGCCATTAAAGGATATGGGAAAAGTTATCCATCATCGCGTTCCTTTGTTTCTTGAGGGCCTCCTCATACAAGATTTTGATATGATATTCTGCTCCCTCGTCTTTCTTTCCTTCCGCCATGGGGGATCGTCAGGGTTCGCGAGGTTGAACTCCTTATACCCTGGCCGCGTTGGGGATATGAAAAGAAAAACAGAGAAAGAGCAGACCCGCTCTGATACCACTGACCCGAACTTATGCAGGAATGCAACATAATACACATATAGCCATAGATACAGAGATGCAGCGAAAGGAATGCTTCATTTTATTAATAAAACAAATGACTGAAATAAAAATCTAGGGCATTGGTAGCGTATCTATGAGAAGAGATGTGGCGGCTCAGGCCTCTTAACTGTGTTACAGAACTGAAAGTTGTTTACAAACATGATGTAAATAAACAGTGAGGGCGCTAGTAGGCTTATCTCTGAGAAGAGATGTGGTGGCTATAGGCCTCTGGAATGTGTTACAAAACAAATGAATGAAACATGCTTATAGGAATAATAGAAATGAGCAGGCGAGGGCATTGGTAGCGTATCCCTGAGAAGAGATGTGATTGCTATAGACCTCTCCATTGTGTTACACTGAGGCTCCAATGCCTATTCCATACATAATGAAAATAGATGAGCTAGGGTACTGGCAGCGTATCCCTGAGAAGAGATGTGTCGGCTACCAGCCCCTGACCTATGTTACAATGAGGCTCGAAGGACTATTTATTGTTGAGAAACAATGTAAAATCTGAAACGTCCAAAAACCTAACCCTAGGAGATGAAGCGCCAAAATTGTGGGTCCTGTTTGGGTAAATTGGTGTTTCAACTTCCTGGGGACGTAACTTTGGAATTCGATCTCCGTTTGAATCGCTTAATAGCTTGTTAGAAAGATCTATCTGAGGACTACAAATTTTGAGTGAGAAACATCGATCTATATCTCATGTTGCTCCCCATTTTCCAAAAAAATTCATTTAGGGCCTCAAAACAGCTCCGGAAGTTTAGTACCTAAAAAACTGTTATAAATAGTAAGTTGTGCTAAAAATTACAAACTGAAATAAGTTATGGTGGGGGTTCAAATGGACTCAGTGGGTGGCCGCCGATATCCACCTAGATCATTAAGTCCCCAAAACGGCTCCAGGAGTGCAAGACCCGAAAACCTGCTAAAAATAGTAAGTTGTGCTGAAGCTGAAAAATTGAAAGAATTGATGTTGCGGGTCCAAATGGAATAGGTGGGTGGCCATCGATATCCACTTGGCTCATTCCTCCCTCCTTAGGAAGCAATGATCTCCATTGCGTTAAGTTCCTCCATGGGGGGGGGGGGGAATTCTGCTGAACTTGGTATTGGATTTGTCTAGGATGTCGCAGACCTATTGGCGGACGTGCTGGATATAGATGTGCCGCCAGTGGGAAGCCGTTGAAGGATCTGGGAAAAGTTATCCATCATCACGTTCCTCTGTTTCTGGAGGGCCTCCTCGGACAATATTTTGATACAATCTTTTTCTCCCTCGTCTTTCTTTCCTTCCGCCATGGGGGGTCTTCGGAGTTCGCGAGGTTGAACTCCTTATACCCTGGCTGTGTTGGGGATATGAAAAGAAAAACAGAGAAAGAGTAGACCCACTCTGACACCACTGATCCGGATTTATGCAAGACGCAACAGAATACAAATATAGCCATAGATATAGAGATGCAGCGGAAATAATGCTTCATTTTATTAAAAAAACAAATGACTGAAATAAATAGCTAGGGCGTTGGTACGTATCGTTGAGAAGAGATGTGGTGTATATAGGCCTCTTAACTGTGTTATAGAACTAAAATTTGTTTACAGACATGATGTAAATAAACAGCGAGGGCACTGGTAGGCTTATCTCTGAGAAGAGATGTGGTGGCTATAGGCCTCTAGACTATGTTACAAAACAACTGAATGAAACATGCTTATGTGAATAATAGAAATGAGCGGGCGAGGGCACTGGTAGCGTATCCCTGAGAAGAGATGTGATTCCTAGAAACCTCTCCACTATGTTACATTGAGGCTCTAAGGCCTATTCCAGACATAATGAAAAAAATGAGCTAGGCTACTGGCAGCGTATCCCTAAGAAGAGATGTGTCAGCTACCAGCCCCTGAACTATGTTAAAATGAGGCTCGAAGGACTATTTATTGTTGAGAAATAATGTAAAATCTGAAACGTCCAAAAACCTAACCCTAGGAGATGAAGTGCCAAAACTGTGGGTCCCATTTGGGTAAATTGGTGTTTCAATTTCCTGGGGATATAACTTTGGCATCTGATCTTTGTTTGAAGTGCTCAATAGCTCATTAGAAATATCTATCCGAGGACTAGAATTTTTGAGTGAGCAACATCATTCCACAACCCATGTTCCTCCCCGTTTTCCCAAAAACCGTTGTTTAGGGCCTCAAAATGGCTTCGGAAGTTCAGGACCCGAAAAACTGCTATAAATAGTAAGTTGTGCTAAAACTTACAAACTAAAATAATTGATGGTGGGGGTTCAAATGGACTCGATGGGTGGCCACCAATATCCACCTGGATCATTAAGTCCCCAAAACGGCTCCGAGAGTGCAAGACCCAAAAACCTGCTAAAAATAATAAGTTGTGATAAAGATGAAAAACTGAAAGAATTGATGATGCGAGTCCAAATGGAATAGGTGGGTGGCCACCCATATCCACCTAGATCATTCCTCCCTCCTTAGGAAGCAATGGTCTCCATCGCATTAAGTTCCTCCATGGGGGGAGGGGAATTCTGCTAAACATGGTATTTTATTTGTCCAGGATGTCGCAGACCTGTTGGCGGATGTGCTTGATGTAGATGTGTCGCCGGTGGGCAGCTGTTGAAGGATCTGGAAAAAATTATTCATCATCGCGTTCCTCTGTTTCTTAAGGGCCTCCTTGGACAAGATTTTGCTAGGATCTTTTGCTCCCTCATCTTTCTTTCCTTCTGCCATGGGGGGTCGTCGGGGTTCGCAAGGTTAAACTCCTTATACCCTGGCCACGTTGGGGTTATGAAAAGAAAAACAGAGAAAGAGCAAACCCATTCTGATTCCACTGATCCGGATTTATGCAGGAACGCAACATAATACACATATAGCCATAGATACAGAGATGTAGCGGAAATAATGCTTCATTTTATTAATAAAACAACTGACTGCAATAAACAGCTAGGGCACTAGTAGCGTATCTCTGAGAAGAGATGTGGCGGCTACAGGCCTCTTAAATTTGTTACAGAACTGAAATTTGTTTACAAACAAGTTGTAAATAAACAGTGAGGGTGTTGGTAGGCTTATCTCTAAGAAGAGATGTGGTGGCTACAGGCCTTTAGACTGTGTTACAAAAAAACTAACTGAAACATGCTTATAGGAATAATAGAAATGAGCGGGCGAGGGCACTAGTAGCATATCCCTGAGAAGAGACATGATTGCTACAGACCTCTGCACTATGTTACATTGAGGCTCCAAGGCCTATTTGAGACATAATGAAAATAGATGAGCTAGGGTACTGGCAGTGTATCCCTGATAAGAGATGTGTCGGCTACCAGCCCCTGAACTATGTTACAATGAGGCTCGAAGGCCTATTTATTGTTGAGAAACAATGTAAAATCCAAAACGTCCAAAACCTAACCCTAGGAGATGAAGCGCCAAAACTGTGGGTCCCGTTTGGGTAAATTGGTGTTTCAACTTCCCAGGGACGTAACTTCGGCATCCAATCTTCATTTGATGCACTCAATAGCTCGTTTGAAAGTTCTATCCGAGGAATACAAATTTTGACTGAGGAAAATTGGTCTATATCCCATGTTTCTCCCCGTTTTCCCAAAAAACATCGTTTAGGGCCTCAAAACGACTTCGGAAGTTCAGGACCCGAAAAACTACTATAAATAGTAAGTTGTGTTAAAACTAACAAACTGAAATAACTGATGGTGGGGGTTCAAATGAACTCGATGGGTGGCCACCAATATCCACCTAGATCATTAAGTCCCTAAAATGGCTCCGGGAGTGCAGGACCTGAAAACCTGGTAAAAATAGTAAGGTGTGCTGAAGCTGAAAAACTGAAAGAATTGATTCTATGGGTCCAATTGGAATAGGTGGATGGCCACCGATATCCACCTCGATCATTCCTACCTCCTTAGGAAGCAATGGTCTCCATTGCATTAAGTTCCTCCATGGGGGGGGGGGGGGGGATTCTGCTGAACTTGGTATTGGATTTCTCTAGGATGTCACAGACCTGTTGGCGGATGTGCTGGATGTAGATGTGCTGTCGGTGGGCAGCCGTTGAAGGATCTGGGAAAAGTTATCCATCATCACGTTCCTCTGTTTCTTGAGGACCTCCTCAGACAAGATTTTTATAGGATCTTCTACTCCCTCATCTTTCTTTCCTTCCGCCATGGGGGGTCGTCAGGGTTCGCGAGGTTGAACTCCTAATACCCTCGCCGCGTTGGGGATATGAAAAGAAAAACAAAGAAAGAGTAGACCCGCTCTGATACCACTGATCGATATTTATACAAGACGCAACAGAATACACATAGAGCCATAGATACAGAGATGCAGGGGAAATAATGCTTCATTTTATTAATAAAACAAATGACTGAAATAAACAACTAGGGCATTGGTAGCATATCTCTGAGAAGAGATGTGGTGGCTACATGCCTCTTAACTATGTTAAAGAACTGAAAGTTGTTTATAGACATGATGTAAATAAACAGCAAGGGTGCTAGTAGGCTTATCTCTGAGAAGAGATGTGGTGGCTACAGGCCTCTAGACTGTGTTATAAAACAACTGACTAAAACATGCTTATAGGAATAATAGAAATGAGTGGGCGAGGGCACTGGTAGCATATCCCTCAGAAGAGATGTGATTGCTACAGACCTCTCCACTATGTTACATTGAGGCTTCAAGGCGTATTCCAAACATAATGAAAATAGTTGAGCTAGGGTACTAGCAGCGTATCCCTGAGAAGATATGTGTCGGCTACCAGCCCCTGAACTATGTTACAATGAGGCTCGAAGGCCTGTTTATTGTTGAGAAACAATGTAAAATCTGAAACTTCCAAAAACCTAACCCTATGAGATGAAGCGCCAAAACTGTGGGTCCCGTTTGGGTAAATTGGTGTTTCAACTTCGCGGGGACGTAAATTTGGCATCCGATCTCTGTTTGATGCGCTCAATAGCTCGTTTGAAATATATCTCTGAGGACTATAACTTTAGAGTGAGAAACATTGATATACAACCCATGTTGCTCCCAGGTTTCTCAAAAAACGTCATTTAGGGCCTCAAAATGGCTCTGGAAGTTCAGGACCCGAAAAACTGCTATAAATAGTAAGTTGTGCTAAAACTTACAAACTGAAATAATTGATAGTGGGGATTCAAATGGACTCGGTTGGTGGCCACCAATACCCACCTAGATCATTAAGTCCCCAAAATGGCTCCAGGAGTGCGAGACCTGAAAACCCTCTAAAAATAGTAAGCTTTGCTAAAGCTGAAAAACTAAAAGAATTGATGCTACGGGTCCAAATGGAATAGGTGGGTGACCACCGATATCCACTTGGATCATTTCTCCCCCCTTAGGAAGAAATGGTCTCCATTGCGTTAAGTTCCTCCATGGGTGGAGGGGAATTCTACTGAACTTGGTATTGGATTTTTCCAGGATGTCACAGACCTGTTGGCGGACATGCTTGATGTAGATGTGTCGCCGGTGGGCAGCCGTTGAAGGATCTGGGAAAATTTATCCATCATCGCATTTCTTTGTTTCTTGAGGACCTCCTCGAACAAGATTTTGATAGGATCTTTTGCTCCCTTGTCTTTCTTACCTTCTGCCATGGGGGTTCGTCGGGGTTCGCAAGGTTGAACTCCTTATACCCTGGCCGCGTTGGGGATATGAAAAGAAAAACAAAAAAAGAGCAGACCCACTCTGATACCACTAATCTGGATTTATGCAGGAACATAACAGAATACACATACAGCCACAGATACAGAGATGCAGCGAAAATAATGCTTCATTTTATTAATAAAACAAATGACTAAAATAAACACCTAGGGTGCTGGTAGCGTATCTTTGAGAAGATATGTGGCGGCTACAGGCCTCTTAACTATGTTACAAAGCTGAAAGTTGTTTACATACATGATGTAAATAAACAGCGAGGGCACTGGTAGGCTTATCTCTAAGAAGAGATGTGGTGGCTACAGGCCTCTGGACTATGTTACAAAACAATTGACTGAAACATGCTTATAGGAACAATAGAAATGAGTGGGCGAGGGCACTGGTAGCATATCACTGAGATGAGATGTGATTGCTACAGACCTCTCCACTGTGTTACATTGAGGCTCCAAGGCATATTCTAGACATAATGAAAATAGATGAGCTAGGGTACTAGCAGCGTAGCCCTGAGAAGAGATGTGTCAACTACCAGCCCGTGAACTGTGTTACAATGAGGCTCGAAGGCCTATTTATTGTTGAGAAACAATGTAAAATCCGAAACGTCCAAAAACCTAACCCTAGGAGATGAAGCACCAAAACTGTGGGTCCCGTTTGGGTAAATTGGTGTTTCAACTTCCCGGGGACCTAACTTTGGCATCCGATCTCCATTTGACGCTCTCAATAGCTTGTTAGAAAGATCTATCTTAGGACTA
The DNA here is from genome assembly GCA_034641835.2 of Pinus albicaulis. NCBI lineage: Eukaryota > Viridiplantae > Streptophyta > Pinopsida > Pinales > Pinaceae > Pinus > Pinus albicaulis. The sequence goes on along the minus strand of CM076571.1, from coordinate 82,541,231 downwards.
AAACATCAGTCAATGATCCATGTTTCTTCCTGTTTTCCCAAAAAGCATAGTTTAGGGCCTCAAAACTTCTCCGGTAGTTCAGGACCCGAAAAACTGTTATAAATAGTAAGTTGTGCTAAAACTTACAAACTGAAATAACTAATGGTGGGGTTCAAATGGACTTGGTGGGTGGCCACCACTATCCACCTGGATCATTAAGTCCCCAAAACGGCTCTGAGAGTGCAGAACCTGAAAACCTGCTAAAAATAGTAAGTTGTGCTAAAGCTGAAAAAATGAAAGAATTGATGCCACGGGTCCAAATGGAATAGGTGGGTGGCCACCAATATCCACCTGGATCATTCCTCCCTCCTTAGGAAGCAATGGTCTCCATTGCGTTAAGTTCCTCCATGGGGGGGAGGGAATTCTGCTTAACTTGGTATTGGATTTGTCCAAGATGTCGCAGAACTGTTGGCGGACGTGCTGGATGTAGATGTGCCGTCATTGGGAAACCAATGAAGGATCTGGGAAAATTTATCCATCATCATGTTCCTCTGTTTCTTAAGGGCCTCCTCGAAAAAGATTTTGATAGGATCTTTTTCTCCCTTGTCTTTCTTTTCTTCTGCCATGGGGGGTCGTCAGGGTTCGCGAGGTTGAACTCCTTATACCCTGGCCGCGTTGGGGATATGAAAAGAAAAAAAGAGAAAAAGAAGACCCGCTCTGATACCACTGATCCAGAGTTATGCCGAAATGCAACAGAATACACATATAGCCATAAATATAGAGATGCAACGGAAATAATGCTTCATTTTATCAATAAAACAAATCACTGAAATAAACAGCTAGGGATCTGGTAGCGTATCTCTAACAAGAGATGTGGCAGCTACAGGCCTCTTAATTGTGTTACAGAACTGAAAGTTGTTTACATACATGATGTAAATAAACAGTGAGGGCACTGGTAGGCTTATCTCTGAGAAGAGTTGTGGTGGCTACAGGCCTCTAGACTGTGTTATAAAAAAATTGACTGAAACATGCTTATAGGAATAATATAAATGAGCAGGAGAGGGCATTGGTAGCATATCCCTCAGAAGAGATGTGATTGCTACAGACCTCTCCATTGTGTTACATTGAGGCTCCAAGGCCTATTCGAGACATAATGAAAATAGATGAGCTAGGGTACTGGAAACATATCCCTGAGAAGATATGTGTCGGCTACCAGCCCCTGAACTTTGTTACAATGAGGCTCGAAGGCCTATTTATTGTTGAGAAATAATGTAAAATCTAAAAAGTCCAAAAACTTAACCCTAGGAGATGAAGCGCCAGAACTGTGGGTCATGTTTAGGTAAATTGGTGTTTCAAATTCCCAGGGACATAACTTTGGCATCCGATCTCTATTTGATGCGCTCAATAGCTTGTTAGAAAGATCTATCCGAGGACTACAACTTTTTAGTAAGAAACATTGGTCTATGACCCATGTTGCTTCTTGTTTTCCTAAAAAACGTCGTTTAGGGCCTTAAAATGACTAAGGAAGTTCAAGACTCGAAAAACTGCTATAAATAGTAAGTTGTGCTAAAACTTACAAACTGAAATAACTGATGATGGGGGTTCAAATGGACTCAGTGGGTGGCCACCAATATCCACCTGGATCATTAAGTCCCCAAAACGGCTCCGGGAGTGCAGGACCCCAAAACCTGCTAAAAATAGTAAGTTGTGATGAAGCTGAAAAACTGAAAGAATTGATGTTGCGGGTCCAAATGGAATAGGTGGGTGGCCATCGATATCCACCTGGATCATTCTCCCTCCTTAGGAAGCAATGGTATTTATTGCATTAAGTTCCTCCATGGCAAGGGGGTTTCTGCTGAACCTGGTATTGGATTTGTCCAGGATGTCAGAGACCTATTGGTGGACATGTTGGATGTAGATGTGCCGCCAGTGTGCAACCGTTGAAGGATCTAGGAAAATTTATCCATCATCGCGTTCCTCTGTTTCTTGAGGGCCTCCTCGGAAAATATTTTTATAGGATCTTCTGCTCCCTTGTCTTTCTTTCCTTCCGCCATGGGGGGTCGTCAGGGTTCACGAGGTTGAACTCCTTATACCGTGGCCGCGTTGGGGATATGAAAAGAAAAACAGAGAAAGAGAAGACCCACTCTGATACAATTGATCTGGATTTATGAAGGAACGCAACAGAATACACATATATCCATAGACATAGAGATGCAACGGAAATAATACTTCATTTTATTAATAAAAGAAATCATTGAAATAAACAGCTAAGGTGTTGGTAGCATATCTTTGAGAAGTGATGTGACGGCTACATGCCTCTTAACTGTGTTACAAAACTGAAATTTTTTTACAGACATGATGTAAATAAATAGCAAGGGCACTGGTAGGCTTATCTCTGAGAAGAGATGTGGTGGCTACAGGCCTCTAGTCTATGTTACAAAAAAACTAACTGAAACATGCTTATAGGAATAATAGAAATGAGCGGGCGAGGGCACTGGTAGCGTGTCCCTGAGAAGAGATGTGATTGCTACAAACCTCTCCACTTTGTTACATTGAGGCTCCAAGGCCTATTCCAGACATAATGGAAATAAATGAGCTAGGGTAGTGGCAGCGTATCCCTGAGAAGAGATGAGTCGGATACTAGCCCCGGAACTATGTTACAATGAGGCTCGAAGACCTATTTATTATTGAGAAATAATGTAAAATCCGAAACGTCCAAAAACCTAACCCTAGGAGATGAAGCGCCAAAACTGTGGGTCCCGTTTGGGTAAATTGGTGTTTCAACTTCGCAGGAACGTAACTTTAGCATCTGATCTATGTTTGACGTGCTCAATAGCTCGTTAGAAATATCTATCCGAGGACTAAAACTTTTGAGTGAGCAACATCGGTTCCTCGTTTTCCCAAAAATCGTCGTTTAGGGCCTCAAAATGGCTTCGGAAGTTTAGGACCCGAAAAGCTACTATAAATAGTAAGTTTTTCTAAAACTTACAAACTGAAATAACTGATGGTGGGGGTTCAAATGGACTCGGTTGGTGGCCACCAATATCCACCTGGATCATTAAGTCCCCAAAACGGCTCTGGGAGTGTAGGACCCGAAAACCTGCTAAAAATAGTAAGATGTACTCAAGCTGAAAAACTGAAAGAATTGATGCTGCGGCTCCAAATGGAATAGGTTCGTGGCCACCAATATTCACCTGCATCATTCCTCCCTCCTTAGGAAGAAATGGTCTCCATTGCGTTAAGTTCCTCCATGGGGGGAGGGGAATTCTACTAAACTTGGTATTGGATTTGTCTAGGATGTCGCAGACCTTTTGGCGGATGTGATTGATGTAGATGTGTCGTCGATGGGAAATCGTTGAAAGATCTGGGAAAAGTTATCCATCATCGTGTTCCTTTGTTTCTTAAGGGCATCCTTGGACAAGATTTTGATAGGATCTTCTGCTCCCTCGTCTTTCTTTCCTTCCGCCATGGGGGGTCATCAGGGTTCACGAGGTTGAACTCCTTATACCCTGGCCACGTTGGGGATATGTAAAGAAAAGCAGAGAAAGAGTAGACCCGATCTGATACCACTGATTCGGATTTATGCAGGAACGCAATAGAATATACATATAGCCATAGATATAGAGATGCAGCAGAAATAATGCTTCATTTTATTAGTAAAACAAATGACTGACATAAACAGCTAGGGCACTGGTAGCGTATCTCTGAGAAGAGATGTGTTAGATACAAGCCTCTTAACTTTGTTACAGAACTGAAAGTTGCTTACAAACATGATGTAAATAAACAGCGAGGGCGCTGGTAGGCTTATCTCTAAGAAGAGATGTGGTGGCTACAGGCCTCTGGACCATGTTACAAAAAAATTGACTAAAACATGCTTATAGGAATAATAGAAATGAGTGAGAGAGGGCACTAGTAGCGTATCCCTGAGAAGTGATGTGATTGCTACAGACCTCTCTAGTGTGCTACATTGAGGCTCTAAGGCCTATTCTAGACATAATGAAAATAGATCAGCTAGGGTATTGGCAGCATATCCCTGAGAAGAGATGTGTCGGCTACCAGCCCCTCAACTGTGTTACAATGAGGCTCGAAGGCCTATTTATTGTTGGGAAACAATGTAAAATCTGAAACGTCCAAAAACCTAACCCTAGGAGATGAAGCACCAAAACTGTGGGTACCGTTTGGGTAAATTGGTGTTTCAAATTCTCGGGGACGTAACTTTGGCATCCGATCTCTGTTTGATACGCTCAATAGCTTGTTAGAAAGATATATCCGAGGACTACAACTTTTGAGTGAGCAACATCTGTCTATTACCAACGTTGCTACCCGTTTTCCTAAAAAACGTCGTTTAGGGCCTCAAACTGATTCTGAAAGTTCAGGACTTGAAAAAATACTATAAATAGTAAGTTGTGCTAAAACTTACAGAACTCTCCATTGTGTTACATTGAGGCTCCAAGGCCTATTCCACACATAATGAAAATAAATGAGCTAGGATACTGACAGCGTATCCCTGAGAAGAGATGTGTTGGCTACCAGCCCCTGAACTATGATACAATGATGCTCGAAGGCCTATTTATTGTTGAGAAACAATGTAAAATCCGAAACGTCCAAAAACCTAACCCTAGGAGATAAAGCGCCAAAACTATGGGTCCTGTTTCGGTAAATTGGTGTTTCAACTTCCTGGGGACGTAACTTTGGCATCTTATCTCCGTTTGACACACTTAATAGCTCGTTAGAAATATATATTCGAGGACTAAAAATTTTGAGTAAGCAAAATTAGTCTTCAACCCATGTTGCTCTCCATGTTCCCAAGAAACGTCGTTTAGGGCCTCAAAACAACTCTGAAAGTTCAGGACCCAAAAAACTGCTATAAATAGTAAGTTGTGCTAAAATTTACAAACTGAAATAACTGATGGTGGGGGTTCAAATGGACTCGGTGGGTGGCCACCAATATCCGCCTGGATCATTAAGTCCCCAAAACGGCTTCAAGAGTGCAGGACACAAAAACCTGCTAAAAATAGTAAGTTGTGTTGAAGCTGAAAAACTGAAAGAATTGATGCTGCAAGTCCAAATGGAATAGGTGGGTGGCCACCAATCCACCTGGATCATTCCTCCCTCCTTAGGAAGCAATGGTCTCCATTGCATTAATTTCCTCAATGGGGGGGGGGGGGAGGAATTCTGCTGAACTTGCTATTGGATTTGTCCAGGATGTCGCAGACCTTTTGGCGGATGTGCTGGGTGTAGATGTGTCGCCAGTGGGTAGTCGTTGAAGGATCTAGGAAATGTTATCCATCATCACGTTCCTCTGTTTCTTGAGGGCCTCCTCGGACAAGATTTTGATAGGATCTTCTGCTCCCTCGTCTTTCTTTCCTTTCACCATGAGAGGTCATCGGGGTTCGCAAGGTTGAACTCCTTATACCCTGGCCATGTTGGGGATACGAAAAGAAAAACAGAGAAAGAGGAGACCCGCTCTGATACTGCTGATCTGGATTTATGCAAGAACGCAACAAAATATACATATAGCCATTAATAAAGAGATGCAACGGAAATAATGCTTCATTTTATTAATAAAACAAATGACTGAAATAAATAGCTAGGGCGTTAGTAGCGTATCTCTGAGAAGAGATGTGGCGAATACATGCATCTTAACTATGTTACAGAACTGAAAGTTGTTTACAGACATGATGTAAATAAACAGTGAGGGCGCTGATAGGCTTATCTTTGAGAAGAGATGTGGTGGCTATAGGCCTTTGGATAGTGTTACAAAATAACTGAATGAAACATGCTTATAGGAATAATAGAAATGAGTGGGTGAGGGCAGTGGTAGCATATCCCTGAGAAGAGATGTCATTCCTACAGACCTCTCCACTGTGTTACATTGAGGCTCCAAGGCCTATTCCAGACATAATGCAAATAGATGAGCTAGGGTACTGGAAGCGTATCCCTGAGAAGAGATGTGTCGGCTACCAGCCCCTGAACTGTGTTACAATGAGGCTCGAAGGCCTATTTATTTTTGAGAAACAATGTAAAATCTGAAACGTCCAAAAACCTAACCCTAAGAGATGAAGCATCAAAACTGTGGGTCTCGTTTGGTTAAATTGGTGTTTCAACTTCCCAGGGACGTAACTTTGGCATCTGATCTCCGTTTGATGCACTCAATAGCTCGTTAGAAATATCTATCTGGGAACTACAAATTTTGAGTGAGCAACATCAATTTATTGTCCATGTTGCTCCATTTTTCCCAAAAAACATCGTTAGGGCCTCAAAACAGCTCCAGAAGTTCAGGACCCGAAAAACGACTATAAATAGTAATTTCTGCTAAAGCTTACAAACTAAAATCACTGATGGTGGGGGTTGAAATGGACTCGGTGGGTGGCCACCAATATCCACCTAGATCGTTAAGTCCCCAAAACAGCTCTGGGAGTGCAAGACCCAAAAACCTGCTAAAAATAGTAAGTTGTGTTGACGCTAAAAAACTAAAAGAATTGATGCTACAGGTCCAAATGGAATAGGTGGGTGGCCACTGATATCCACATGGATCATTCCTCCCTCCTTAGGAAGCAATGGTCTCCATTGCGTTAAGTTCCACCATGGGGGGGGGGGGGGAATTCTATTGAACTTAGTATCGAATTTGTCCAGGATGTCGCAGAACTGTTAGCGGACGTGCTCGATGTAGATGTGTCATCGGTGGGAAACTGTGGAAGGATTTGGGAAAATTTATCCATCATCACATTCCTCTGTTTCTTGAAGGCCTCCTCGGACAATATTTTGATAGGATCTTTTGCTCACTCGTCTTTCTTTCCTTCCACCATGGGGGGTCATCGGGGTTCGCGAGGTTGAACTCCTTATACCCTAGCTGCGTTGGGGATATGAAAATAAAAACAGAGAAAGAGCAGACCCGATCTGATACCACTGATCCAAATTTATGCAAGAACGGAATAGAATACACATATAGCCATAGATACAAAGATGCAGCGGAAATAATACTTCATTTTATTAATAAAAAAAATGACTGAAATAAACAGCCAGGGCACTGGTAGCGTATCTCTGAGAAGAGATGTGGTGGCTACAGGGCTCTTAACTGCATTACAAAACTGAAAGTTGTTTACATACATGATGTAAATAAACAACGAGGGTGCTGGTAGGCTTATCTCTAAGAAGGGATATGGTGGCTTCAAGTCTCTGCACTATGTTACAAAACCATTGACTGAAACATGCTTATAGGAATAATAGAAATGAGTGGGCGAGGGCACTGGTACCATATACCTGAGAAGAGATGTGATTGCCACAGACCTCTTTGCTGTGTTACATTGAGGCTCCAAGGCCTATTCCAGACATAATGAAAATGTATGAGATAGGGTACTAGCAGCATATCCCTGAGAAGAGATGTGTCAGCTACCAGCCCTTGAACTGTGTTACAATGAGGCTCGAAGGCCTATTTATTGTTGAGAAACAATGTAAAATCTGAAACGTCCAAAAACCTAACCCTAGGAGATGAAGCACCAAAACTGTGGGTCTCGTTTGGGTAAATTGGTGTTTCAACTTCCTGGGGACATAACTTTGGCATCCGATCTCCGTTTGACGCGCTCAATAGCTCATTAGAAATATCTATCCGAGGACTATAACTTTATATTGAGCAACATTGGTATACAACCCATGTTGCTCCTTGTTTTCCAAGAAACATCGTTTAGGGCCTCAAAACGGCTCTGAAAGTTCAAGACCCGAAAAAACTGCTATAAACAGTTAGTTGTGCTAAAAATTACAACTTGAAATAGCTAATGGTGGGGGTTCAAATGGACTCGATGGGTGGCCACCAATATCCACCTGGATCATTAAGTCCCCAAAACAGTTTTGGGAGTGCAGGACCTGGAAACCTACTAAAAATAGTAAGTTGTGCTGAAGCTGAAAAACTGAAAGAATTGATGCTGTAGGTCCAAATGGAATAGGTGGGTGGGCACCGATATCCACCTGGATCATTCCTCCCTCCTTAGGAAGCAATTGTCTCCATTGTGTTAAGTTCCTCCATTGGTGGGGGGGGGGGTCTGCTGAGCTTGGTATTGGATTTGTCCAGGATGTCACAGACCTTTTGGCGGATGTGCTAGGTGTAGATGTGTTGCCGGTGGGCAGTCGTTGAAGGATCTGGGAAAATTTATCCATCATCACATTCCTTTGTTTCTTGAGGGCCTCCTCGAACAAGATTTTGATAGGATCTTCTGCTCCCTCGTCTTACTTTCCTTTCGCCATGGGGGGTCGTTGGGGTTCGCGAGGTTGAACTCCTTATACCCTAGCCATGTTGGGGATATGAAAATAAAAACAGAGAAAGAGCAGACCCACTCTGATACCACTGATCCGGATTTATGTAGGAACACAACAGAATATACATATAGCCATAGATACAGAGATGCAGTAGAAATAATGCTTCATTTTATTAATAAAACAAATGACTGAAATAAACAGCTAGGGCGCTGGTAGCATATCTCTGAGAAGATATGTGGTGGCTACATTCCTCTTAATTGTGTTACAGAACTAAAATTTGTTTACAGACATGATGTAAATAAACAGCGAGGGTGCTGGTAGGCTTATCTCTGAGAAGAGATGTGGTGGCTACAGGCCTCTGGACTGTGTTACAAAAAAACTGACTGAAACATGCTTATAGGAATAATATAAATGATCGGGCGAGGGCACTGGTAGTGTATCCCTAAGAAGAGATGTGATTGCTACATACCTCTCCACTATGTCACATTGAGGCCTATTCTAGACATAATTAAAATAGATGAGCTAGGGTACTGGCAGCGTATCCCTGAGAAGAGATGTGTCGGCTACCAGCCCCTGAATTGTGTTACAATGAGGCTTGAAGGCCTATTTATTATTGAGAAATAATGTAAAATCTGAAATGTCCAAAAACCTAACCCTAGGAGATGAAGCATCAAAACTCCGGGTCCCGTTTGGGTAAATTGGTGTTTCAACTTCTCGGGGACGTAACTTTGGCATCCGATCTCCTTTTGACGCGCTCAATAGCTCGTTATAAATATCTATTCGAGGACTACAACATTTAATTGAGAAAAATTAGTCTATGACCCATGTTTCTCCCAGTTTTCCCAAAAAACGTTGGTTAGGGCCTCAGAACGGCTTCGGAAGTTCAGGACCCGAAAAACTGCTATAAATAGTAAGTTGTGCTAAAACTTACAAACCGAAATAACTGATGGTGGGGGTTCAAATGGACTCGGTGGGTGGCCACCAATATCCACCTGGATCATCAAGTCCCCAAAATGGCTCCGGGAGTGCAGGACCGAAAACCTGCTAAAAATAGTAAGTTGTGCTGAAGCTAAAAAAATGAGAGAATTGATGTTGCGGGTCAAAATGGAATAGGTGGGTGGCCACCGATATCCACTTAGATCATTCTTGCCGCAAGATAGACCACAAGCTATCCCAATTTGGGAGGTCTGCTCTGCCCAAGATACTTTGGACAAAGGTTTGCCACTCATCCGTGACTGCATTGAGGGCAGTCCTGACTATCACTGCATCATCTATGGTTGCACCCATTGCAGTCAGCTGATCCCTGATTGACTGCAATCTGAAGAGGAAATGCTCGATGTCTTCTCCCTTGGTCATCATGAATGACCTCATTTGGGCCTCCAACAACATCTTTCTTTGGACTGATTTTCCCTCATATAGGGAATTCAAGGCCTTCCACATCTTATTAGTTGTCCTCTTCTCAACTATGTGTGGCACAATATGATCCTTGATACTATCCATTATCAGCTGCTTGGCATGCCCAGCAGCTTCCCTATGCTTCCGTGGGAGATCCGCATCTGTCGGTGTGGCCAGAGTTTGCTCTGCATGGTCTCTTAGACCGTATGCCTCAAGGACAATTAGGATCCTTTCTTTCCACACCAAAAATTTTGAGAGGCCCTCTAGCCTATCCTGATCACACAGTCCATGAGGAGTCATCTGCTCAGAATGTGTCGGAGCTCCTCTTATATATGCTAGAGATATGGATCTAGGGTCCTTTTCAAACTAGGCACCCTCTGCTTCCTCTGACACTTGATTTCCCTCCTTGGAAATCTACCAAATCAACTATGATTCAACTTCTTCTTTGATCCTCTGACCAAACTGCAAGTTTCCTTTGGCAATAAAATATCTGAGAAGTTGATCTCTTCCCAAACTTTGTCACTTGTGCTAAGGTTAAAAATATGAAAAATTTAGAATTTCAACCCCCACTAGCTCTTTTGAATTTCTACAACTTTTTCTCGATCTGACAGATTCAAATCTGAATCACACTGGCTGGCTTCAGACCTAACTAGCATTGTTTCTGAGCTGCCTCTGCGCAGTAATTGCGTGGGATTGCTAGGACACGACATTGGACAATGTCACCCTTCCCTTTGCATGAATCTCCTACTGAAAAATGTGTTGTCCCTTCAGATCTACTTTTCTGTTGCCTTTTCAGCTGCTTTCTGCTGCTATATCCTTTAGATGCTTCAGCTGATGACCCTTCTAGATCTGCAATAGCTCTAAAACCATGTAGAAATGTCTGAATCTCAATTCTTATGTAGAAATTATTTCTGTTAATCCAGTTAAGCTTCTCCTACTTATACAAGTTATCAACTGAATAAATTCAAGTTGACATCAAAGAAAAACACATAACAGATCTCTACCAATTCAAATCTAGAATAATCACATGCACACATAGACAAAGTGACACAGTTATTTCTGGACAAACTGTCCCCGAAAAAACCCAATGTGGGAAAACCAGTCTTTGGCTGCTGGAGGGCTCTATTATTAAGAATATTTCTGAATACACAACTCTGGGTTCCAGATCTGGAAAACCCTACAGAGAAAACTCTAGATCTGTAGCACGTGGCTGATATAAGATGATCAATACTGACTGATCCACACCCTCAAATGGGATTTATAGAACTCATCTATATCTAGGCCTAGAAACCCCAGATCTGCCCCTGAAAGACACTACATCAACCTCTGAAGGACTCCAAATGCTCATCACTGTCACTGGAAGGGACTGCATTACCCCAGACTGGGTGACGCATTCACTACGCTTCCCCTAAGGGTCTCTGCTTAACCCTTGAAGGGTTTCCTGAAAATCACGTTGTCCTTGCTGCTACTGCTGCTGATGCCGCTTGTTGCTGTTGTTGCTGCTGCCTTCCTCTGCACTTTCTTTCCTGATCTCTTCTCTGTTTCTTTTTTATTCTAGACCCCGGGATCAAATCATCCCCTTGGTCTAAATTCCCCTCTCTACAACTGAAACACTTGAGAATTCTTAGCAACCCTGCCCTAGAATCTCAGCTTAGCTTCAGTGCTCTGCCTCTGTGTCTCTTACAAATGACCCCAAGCCTTTCCTTTATACTTTTCTGTTGACAAATCAACGGCCATGATCAGATCTTGAATCAATGGCTAATATTAAAAGAAAGCTTGATTTGTGTGACTTAAGACAATTTCATCACATGTTTAATTAAATTCAGTTTAATTATTTTATTTTCTTAAGTTTTAACTTAGGAAATACACTTAAAATAATTAATTAATTTAATATCTCCTAAACCAGATGAAATTTCCAAATCCATTTATGGGTCTTGTAGATCAAGTGTACTCTAGTCCCTTCACAAAATTTGGGAGCTAGAGCACAACTGATACTACCCCAAATACAAAAAATCTCAACAGCCACTTCAAGAAATTTATTAATATAAAAAGAAAAGTTACATATGTTTCTCTCATAAACGATTACCGGAAAAATGACCCTCCATGCTCTTTAAATAGAGATCATGGACCAATCGGGTGTTAAGCCACAGATCAAGTTTCGTTAATACCAAGGAGAGAGTGAACCGTTGGATCACTACAAATCGTGACTATCGGATTATAAGTTACAAATGTACATAGTAAAGAAACACACTTTACCTAACTCTACACTAGACCAAGTTATACTTAACTATTTCCTACGTGTCGAAATATCCTAACATTCTTCTACTATCTTCATTTGTTCTAACTCTTGTTTCAGCGTGATCAGCTCTTGCTGCCCTCTTTCCATATTGTTTTTTAAGCTTATAACCTTCTCTTTGAGAACCTTGTTTTCTCTTTCAAGTTTCTAGCTGACTTCCAAAACTTATTTTACCTTGACCACTTCATGTTGTCCTTGTAGCTCAATATACTCAATTCCCTTTTTCATGCTCACAAGCTCGCTTACATAGAGCTTCGACGACCACAAAAATGGTGTGGCTGTGGGGTTGTATGTGTCCTTATTGATATTCTCTTTGCTTACTGGAGTATATTCACTTTTTTTTTCTTTGACCTAGTTTTCTTTTGTTTTTTACAACATCTTTGTTCCTGCTAAAATCCCCATTTTGGTTTGTCTGCTCTGTTGCTAATAAAATCATTTTGGTTGTGAGGTTTGTATTATTTTTAGTTGTGGTTAGTATGATCCAAGTATTTTTTTTCTCTGTGACTGTCTCATCTTTTTCGCTTGCCTGCGCCATAAAATCTGTTTGTATTGATTTGCATTCACAAATATCAGTCTTTCATTTATTCCAAATGAATTGGCTTTAAAAAAAATCTGGGAGATAGGCATTCCAAATCTCACTTATGCTCTTTGCACTAGTTTTCTAATAGGCATCCCTATCACCCCTTGAGATTTGGAGATTGGGATTCCAAGATGTACATCTACTTTCCTCCAGAAGTCTACTTAGTACTGAACTCAATATTTTCCTTTGTAACTATCTATTACATCCCACCTATTTTAAGTGTTTCTTCTTAGCTCATTATTTCTTGGGTATTTATTTTCCACCAAAACCGACATTTTTTCTGCACTAGGTCCCCCTGTACCCATATCAGGTTATCTTAACATTTGCAGCTATGAGAGGTTTAACAGAGTTTTAATGGAGGCAGATTTGAAATTTTTTTGTTTTTGTTTTCTTTCTTGACACCCCAGCAATTCACATAAACAAATAAACTGAAAAAATATTTGGGTTTGAAACAGTTGTGGGATCTAGTCTAACTATTCCTTTGCAGTTCCCTCTTTCACTGTTCTCTCTGGGTCCCATTCTTGCTATTCCCTCCTGAGCCGCTCACTGCTCCCACTTCCTATTGTTCCTTCCACTGGACTATCCGATGTTCACTTCTCACTGTTCTCGACCTTTTCACTGCTGCTCACTGCCACAACTCTCACCTTCGCTGCTTTCATTGCCACCACTCTCATTGCCACAACTCTCACAACTCTCACTACCACTCACTCACAAATATCTCACTATCGCTCACTCACATCGCTCTCACTATCGTGCACTCACAACTCTCTAACTGCTGCAACTCTCACATCTCTCACTGTCGCTTTCTCATTGTTTCTTGATTTTGTTACAACATACATATGCATTTAGTGTTCCAATACATCGTTATATGTCTCAATCTAAAAGCATATTAATTTGAAATTTAACTTAAGGCACTTCTTAATAAACGAAGTACTGCAATGATAATGGGATAATGGCTTGAAAAAAATTAGTTTATTAATATAAAGTTGTTATGCTAGCCCATTGTTAAAATTGAAGACATTAACATTTATATTATTTTAAAAATAAACTCTATCAAAATTAATATAATTAATTATTACTATAAATTATAATATAAGTCTATCAAAGTAAGTTAATATATAATTAATTAATCAATTATTATTATAAATTATAATTATAATGTATAAGATATATTAATTATTTAGAAAATATAGAAACTAAAGATTATATTTTTGTTATTATTAGAAATACTCAGTTAAGTTTATATATATATATATATATATATATATATATATATATATATATATAGATATAGATATAGATATAGATATAGATATAGATATAGTGTTCATTTGTTATAAAGTACTAAAATAATTTATTAAACCATTCAAACGAAATATTAAAATGGTTGATAAATGATTTAATTTAATGAAGAGAATTATATATTGGATGGATAGGCTTTGGTGTTTTATGAATTCCATATGGTGAGGCAATGTGTTTGAGTTCATTTTAGTAGTAGTAGCAGTAGCACCAAGAAGGGGGTTTTTGCACTTATTTAACGGTTAAAGCCTTAACTCAAACTTCCACACAACAAATTCCTCATGATGGTAATATGCAAAAAAACAAAAGCAATGACATTTCCACCACATAGCTCTTGTTTATACCATATATCCAATTTCAACAATAATTCCCACTATATACAAATAATTATATTTCATGAAACAAAAAAAAATTATAATTCTCAATAATAAATTTTCTATAAATTCTAAATATATTAAATTTTCATTATTTTTTCTTTAATTTCTTAATAACATATATCACACTTTTAAATACAACCCTCTATTATTTCTACTATATTTTTTATAAACTTTTTTATATATAGAGTTACTTTAAGTGATGCGTGCATACACCATCAATGTTTTTATATATATAGCATTTCATTTACATTCAACAAATTTTATAGTTAAACACCATTAATTACTCTTTATAACGTTGGATGCCCAAATATATATTTCTTTTATTTTATTGGAATTACATATATATATATATAATATAATATAATATAATATAATATAATAATTATAATAATAATAGTAATAGTAATAGTAATAGTAGTGCATTTCATTTACATTTCAACAAATTTGATAGATAAACACCATTAATTACTCTTTATAGCGTTGGATGCAATATATATATATATATATATATATATATATATATATATATATATATATATATATATATAAAGTTATTTATTGTTTGTATTTTATGTTTTTAGTATTATCCTAAAATTTATTGTAGAGGTATCTATAATCAACTTTTAAGTTAGAGGTTTTTTGTTTTTTTATGTGGCGATTACTATGTCCTGAAAACTAGTCATGATAATGCATTGTTCATAGTTGAAATAGTCATTAGATCACTCTTCTTTACATTGATAATATTTTTTCTTATAATGATAAGTGTTTTTTATCTCCAAAAGCAAACAAGATTTCTCAAGGATTTATATTATAGTACAGTATGTTAGTAAACTTTGACAAAACAAATAGGTTTGACATTCAAATCCAAAAACATCACTTATGATAATTTTGTTTAGGATAATAACAATTTAGAGGAAGTTACTTCATAGAAATATCATAGATTTTTCTTTCATTATAAGTTTAATTGTAATTATATCATTGAGGGAAAAATTAATGAAGGGTGGAAAGACAATTTTGGTCTTGAAAATAATTGTAAATGAACGAACTTCTAGTTGTGGGAAAAAACTAACTCTCTTTTAAAATTTCATCACTCCTATTATCTTATATGGATGTGAAAATTAGAGCTACAACCAAATCCATTAGTGTTTTATAATTTATAATCTTAAAATTAAAAACACTATATGCCCTATCTTATCCTCCTCATAGAAGCCAGTCTTCCCCTATAGAATATGACTACTTGAATAAGTACCTAATGTATGAACTCAAGACAACTAACATGAAAGACAAGACAACTTCCTAAGGTTGGTTAATTCAAGTCAAAGTCACCTATTTCTAATGGGAGAATGCCAATGGGCATAAAGATGTTAATTATTGGCTAAACCATTCTAGAATATAGGAGGGGATCACTTTACATCATACTGATCATACCATTAAAAATATTATCACATCTAAATTTAAGGAGATATTATGGTGTGATAAAGAAATAAAAAGTACTATATTAAGATATCAATAACCCCTTCTAGAAGTTCAAAAGTATTTGTTTTTTTATAGGAAGTTTAAAGAAGAAGATCAACATTGCTAAAATAAAAGCAAATTATCGTGAACTCCATACTCAAATGGGGAATTGGAGAGTGTCCAAAGCAAAAGCATGGGTCTTCAATTTAAACTATCTTGTTTATCTTAGTTTCCAAAGAAAGGAAGTGACAACAACCCAATCATTCATTGTTATTATGTTTGGTTTAGTGTTGTTATTAGAGTAAGTATATTCATTGTTTTTATTATGATAAGCACACATATATATCAATTTATAGTTATAATAAAAAAACAATATTTTTTTTGTAAAATAAAAATAATGATATGCCAACATCAGATTTTTTTTATGTGAAACAAAAATAATAATAATATGATATGTGTGTGTTAAATTATCTATCTATAAAATGGTGCTATAAAATAATATAACATAATTCATTGTATAAGTTTAGTAAGAAAGTAAATTTCAAAATAAACATTTATTATTATAATAATATAATCTATTTTTAATTAAAATAATTTATTGTATGCTAATTAAAGTGATTAAAGAAATGTTAGAATATTATTATTGGACATTAACTTAAAAATAATTTAATTTAATGTAAAATAAAAGTCTTCTCCGAAGCTAGTTTTGAATCACCCAATTAACAATTAACATCTATTATTATAATAATATAATTTATTGCTAACAAAAATGATTTATTGTATGCTAATTAAAGTGATGTTGGAATGGAGAAGGATAGGGCCACCAATGCTGAGAGGATTAATGCGAAATTTGAGGTTGTGGAGGTGTCTTTGGAGCCCAAAATAATGAAGATGGAGAGAGACCTTCTCATTGTCAACTTTGAGTCGGTTAATGATAGCATATTTGTAGAGGTTAAGGAGATTATTGTAGGACTCCCAGAGGAGAAAAAGGTTAAGGAGATTATTGCATGACTCCTGGAGGAGGTTGTGGCTCAGCTTCAAAGCAATGGATGGTGCAGGACCTAGTAGTCCTGGCAACCAACTAGGACTAGGGGAAGTCCAATCTTTGATATAGTTTATTTATGCTTTGTCACTATATTGATATTAGGATTGTATTTTAGACTTTATGGTAGATTTCAGTATTTTCTAATAGTATACAAGGCTACTATGAGAAATAAAATAGTTTCATGGTTGTAGTGGGATATGAAAATATCTGCTAAATCCGAAGCAAGTTTTGTTGAAATGATCTAAAACGGTTCTCGAGGATTTTGAATGCAAAGTACATGTTATATTTAAAAAATAAATAAAGTGATGTTTGAATATTAGTCTTATAAGGGGCTAGTGTTGAATAACAATATCATTATAATTTCAGGATAAACATCTATTATTATAATAATATAATTTATTTTTAATAAAAATAATTTATTGTATGCTAATTAAAGTGATTAAAAAGATGTTGGAATATTATTGGACATTAAATTAAAAATAATTTAATTTAATGTAAAATGAATCACACGATCATTATAATTATAATTATAAAATAAAATTTATTATTATAATAATTTAATTTATTTTTAATTAAAATAATTTATTGTATGTTAATTAAATTGGTAAAGAGATGTATAATGAATTTAGACCACTTAATAAAAATAAAAATAAATAAATAATTATAATTATTAATAAAGCAATTTGACTATTCACAACATTTTGGATAGAGAATGATGAAGTACCTTGTTAAAAGGCATTTCTAGCTAATTTATTCAAATTTTTAAACATTAAAACACAATGCTATAAAATAATATAACATAATTCATTGTATTAGTTTAGTAAAAAAGTAAATTTCAAAATAAAAATTTATTATTATAATAATATAATTTATTTTATTTTTAATTAAACTAATTTATTATATGCTAAATGATTAAAGAAATGTTAGAATATTATTTTTAATTTAATGTAAAATGAAATACTTACGAGAACTAATCAAATCACAAGATCATTACTAGAAATCAAGTCTTACCATCATCCATAATCTTACCCATATATAATAATACAAAATAAAAGCAAAATTCAGAGTCTAGAAATTTGTACTAACCACTGCAAGCTAAAGACAGAATTTTATTATATAAAATCGCAATTGCAAATCACACACAAAAAAATATCATTCCGCTTTGTCGCACGCGAAGAAGAAAATGGCATATCCAGACAAGAAAAGGGCAAAATTCCAGACTTTGCAGTAACCCCAGGCCATGTCCACTCAAATCTAATCTTCAGAATTATAATTCCGCGTGCAATTGAAGGAGGAGAAGCCAAATGTAATAGTACTGCAGAGGAAAATCCAAACAGAAGTCAGGCGTCCAGAGCTGTCAGTTTTGTATCTGTAAGGCCATTCATTGCAGACCATTCAACTGTGTATTTAAGTAAGTTTAGGTGAAGCCCGGCCGGCTAGATGTTTTAGATTATTTTTGAGTTAGAATTAGTAAAGAATTCACAACTCAAATTTATAATAACAACTCACCAAAATTACATTACATGGCTTCCAATCCTCAACCCTTCCACGCACTGGTGATCCCATACCCAACCCAAGGTCACATAACTCCCATGATGCAGTTGGCCAAGAAGCTTGCTTCCAGAGGCCTTACAGTCACCTTCGTTACAACGCATTACAGGCACCATCAGATCATGAAAGCTCGTTCTGAGACGGATCAAGTCGATCCTATTCAATTGGACGCCCAAAATCTGGGTCTGGATATTCGTTCTGTTCAAATCTCCGATGGGTTACCTCTCGACTGCGATCGGTCCGCCATGTTCTACGATTTTATGCGCTCTGTGGATAATATGGGAGGAGAGTTGGAACAGCTTATTCACCATTTAAACGGAACAGGGGCTCCCGTATCGTGTGTCATGGCTGATACCTTGCTTTTCTGGTCACTGGAAGTAACTAAGAGATTTGGGATTCCCTGGATTTCGTTCTGGACACAACCCACAGTTGTTTATTCAATCTATTATCACGCACATCTGCTGGAGGCTGACCGTCACTCTTTTTACAGAGGAGCTGGTAACCTTTCTTTGCTTGAAGCTAATAGGAAATTCATTGACTGATTTTTTATTTTTATTTTAATATAAACATGATTGACAGTTTTGTCCTTGAGTTGCTATCTGACAGTTTTTCTTTTGAGCTGCCATCTGTATATGAATGAAAACAATATTAAAAATAGTTTATGAAACCAGATTTAAGTATATAATAGACCTGACAGTGGATTTCTATGAAACCAGATTTAAGTATATAATAGACATGACAGTGGATTTCTATGAAACCCGATTTTAGGCCTCTAATAGGCATGACAGTGGATGTTTGAATTTGCAATCCATACATTATTATAACTTACAAACTTACATGAAATGGAAAAATTAGAATATATATAAAAATTGATTTTGAAAATATTTTTTCTCTTTCCCTTATTCATATAACCCTAATCAAATGTTTTTCATATAACCAGTGTTAAAAGCTAATAAATAGTATAGGGCAACCTATAATCACTTACTAATACTTATGTCTAGCTTGTTTGGCACATATGTAATATACCCTTTACACATTTGTAGCACTCTAAGCATATCTCTAATAAAAAATAAGATAAATACAACTTAACACACTATATGTATTAATCTAATAACTCTAATCAGTTATGATTATTGAATCACCTATAAACCCAATCTCAGAACATGCACATATATAACAATAGTGTCAAAATAATAAATAGTATAGGGTAACCAGTAATCACTTACTAATACTTATGCCCAGCTTGTTTGGCACATATGTAACATACCCTTTACACATTTGTAGCAATTTAAGCATTTCTCTAATTAAGGTGATAGGTGATAACATAAGTATAACTCAACACAGTCTGTACTAATCTAGTAATTCTAATCAGTTGTGATTATTGAATTACTTTATGTACCTAGTGCAAGTTGTTTCACTTATATATGTGAGAGATATTTGATAGAGTAAGAAAACAAAGTTAAAAATGTTAATTTTAAATAAGTAATATGTGATTTTAAATAAAGTGATTTTAATTTTAATTTTTTTTTTTCAAAATGAATGAGAAGAGAATGATTTAAAAGAAAAGTTAATTGGAAATTATGAATGCTATATAAAATGTATATCAATGTTTTTGTTATATGATGGAGAAGGAAGAAAGTAAATAATTTAAGTATAAATGTTAATTTTATACTCAAAAGTAGAGTTAGTCATAGTCATTGTTTGTGAGATTGCAAAGCTTAATTTGTTGATGGATAAAATTATATATATAAAAGTTTGGTCATTGGATTTTGATTGATTGAAAATTTTTGCAAGTTATTTTGATATTTTGACGTGAGAGAGAATGAGGATTATTTTTTTATTTTTGTAAACAAATCATAAATAAATTTTAGTGATAAAAAAATTATTAAGAAAATCATATATAAGTTATAAATATTGTGGTTAATTTATTGTTAAAATTATATATTTATTTTAATTTGAAAAATGAAATATAAAAAGGTAAAATAAATTTGTTTTTAAAAATCTTAAATTTAATTAGTTATAAGTTAAAGTAAATTTATTTTTAAAAATTTAAATTTAAATTTTAATTAGTTATAAGTTATTAGCATGATGATGATGATGGTTAACCTCCATTGAGACCAAACTTTGGTCTATCAACCTAAAGAAATGAATTATTTAGTTTGTTTTAAAATTGTACTCCTATGCTCATAGAGCTTGGAGCTAAAAGTCCCGAGCTCACTATAATTTTGACCTATTAAAAGGCTAGGAAGGTTGGTATTGCCACAAAGATTATGAAACTGAGATCTAATGTGGGTGTACCCAGGGCACTCACTCTAAGATGAAGTGATTTTCATCCTCAATGTTCATATTCTCACAAAGATGGCAGATCCTTTCCACCCATGGTGTTTTAGGAATTGCCAAACGACCTCTTTCACTATGAAGCTCATGAGAATTAGTTTTTATCTTGGCTATATTAATTTTTTTCTTTGAGCTAGTTAAAATACATAGATACTTTTAATCTTCTAGAGTAGGGTTGATGACCTTCTTATAATATCTTAATTTACTTTTACCCTCCAAATCTTTCTCACACCACATTTTCTCTTTAAACTTGGAAGTAACAATATTTTTAATGTTATTAATATTTTGCAATGCAACATTTTAGTCGATCTCTCAATGGTTTAATTAGGCCCTGATATCTTTATACCAACCTCGTTTGAGCTTTAAGTGGTTTTAGCTAAAATTTAAAACTAGCTTAAGAAGTTTATGGTCTCCCATGTTATTGATTTTGTGCTTGTACAATAGGAGCCTAGTCATAACTAGACTCTCAATAGGAGAAAGACCCACTTCTATAAAGAAAATATAATAAGGTTGTTAATTAATTTTTTTATTTTAATAATATATAATTTAAATTTTTTTTAATTAAAAAAATTATCAATTTTACTTAAAATTCAATTAATATTTTAAAAAATTATAAATTTTAATTATTATCTTTATAACCTAAATATTTTATTATTGTATTCAAAAATAAAATTCAAATAACATATTTATACTCTTTCCGGTATCAAATTACTCATTTCAAGTTCTCTGCAACCAAAAAAAATATTACTATGAGAACCATTGGCGGAGTATATTTGAGGACATTTTTATATGCAAGTTTTTGATGAATTTACAGATCTTTAGATGTTATTTCCGAAATCTGCAATGTATATTTGAAAGTGTAAATTTCCGATAAATTTGATGACTTTTAAATTTTAAAATATTTCTAAAATTTGCAATTTACCTAAATTATTAAGTATATATTTGTTCAAAACGAATCCAATAATTTTTAGATTTTGAAATATTTCCAAAAATGCAATCTACTTCTTGTCTAATGGATTGAATAGTTAAACCCCTTGTTCCCTGACTAAATGAATCTGATAACCTTTAGATTGCGAAATAGTTCCAAAAACTACAATTTACAATCTTTAAATTCCGAAATATTTCCAAAAATTACAATCTCTTGCGTATATTTGCTCCTGCCTGTTGGATTATGGATTGAATAGTTAAAGCCCTTTATCATTTGCTCCCTAACTGATGCATTGAATAGTTAACCCCTTTATCATTTGCTCCCTAACTGATGCATTGAATAGTTAACCGCTTTTGTCATTTTACTTATGTTCAGTGGAATCTACCTGCAGCTGATCAGGGCAACGTTTCAATAGATTATATTCCCGGCGTCCGAACTTTAGAACCAAGAGATCTTCCGTCCTTCCTCCAGGATTCGGACGCCGAATCACAGTACGTTCTCAACTTGCTTCTCAATTCCTTACAGTCATCCCGCGGGGCAGATTGGGTTTTATGTAATTCTTTTGACGATCTCGAAAGCGCGGCAGGGGACGCTTCAATGTACTTACAACCCCCTGTTCTGCATATTGGGCCCCTGCTTCCCTCGGGTTATTTGAACGATGAAAATTCTGGGGACATAAAAGTTGGAACGAGCTTTTGGACAGAGTATGACTGTTCAGCGTGGCTGGATTCAAAGCCCAACAATTCGGTTATATACGTTTCGTTTGGCAGCTTGATTCATGTCTCTAGGGCTCAGCTGGAGGAGATAGCGATGGGTTTGAAGAACAGCGGGCAGCCCTTTCTCTGGATCCTTCGTCCCGACATAGTAGCTTCAACTGTCTCAGATTTCTTGCCGGATGGTTTTCTGGACGAAATTGGAAGCCAGGGGCTCGTCGTCCCGTGGTGCAATCAGCTGCGAGTTTTATCCCATCCCTCTGCTGCTGGATTCATCACTCACTGCGGATGGAATTCCATACTGGAAGGCATAGCTCTTGGGGTTCCCATGTTGGGATTTCCCTTTTGGTCGGATCAACTGACCAACTGCAAGCTCATGGCCGATGAATGGAAGCTTGGATTCAGATTGAGCACAAATCCCCCCAGTGAGAAGCTGATAGTGAGGGAAGATATTTGTAGCTCTATTAGAAAATTGTTCAGTGAGGAAGGGAAGGAGAGGAAAAGAAATGTCCAAGCCTTCAAAGATAGTGCAAGGGCTGCAGTGCGAGGAGGAGGATCATCGGATAAAAACATTGACAGTCTTGTAGAATGTTTGAAGGCCAGAAATGCAGAGCTCGTGGAAAAACAGTCACTAAAAGTGTAAGACCGTGAGCAATTTTGCTTCATTGTCTTTGTGTTGTTTTTTATGGTCAAACTTTTCATTTATCTTTAATTATCTCAATGGTTGATTTCCCAAATATTTCCAAATGGAATGGACATGAGCAATGTGCTATTTGATGTTAATGATGTGATTTTGATCGGGAAGATTGCAAAATATTCTTTAAATTTGCAATAGATATTTTTGCATTTCACCTCTTAATCTTTATGTTTTGGAGTTATACCCTATTTGGCTTACCTTGCATTGGGTCATAAACAGTTAGGACTTGGTTGTGTATGATTTGCATTTCACCTCTTAATCTTTATGTTTTGGAGTTATACCCTATTTGGCTTACCTTGCATTGGGTCATAAACGGTTAGGACTTGGTTGTGTATGATAAGGTTTTTTAGGAAGTATTTTTTCAAAAGGTGTTTTTTAAGTTTTAATTCATTAAAATATTTGACAAAATAGTATATAGTTTTGTGGTTTTGTTGGTGGATCTATTATTAACGAATGTCTATTATCTCATGTATTTGAGTACTTTAGCAATCAAATTGTTGTGGTCCCTTGTTCTATAAATAAGGGGGTTTCATACACCAATTTGGTGTCTAGCTTAGTAGTGACCTAAAAATAGATTATTATTATTATTACTTATTTATTGAGTAACCATATGCATCAAGTGATTAATAGGCTTTTTCAAAATAGATGTCCCCATACATTAATTGAGTAACTCTCAAGTACCAAAAGTAGGGAGGTTAGGGTAGGGCCTTTGACAATTCCTATGGTGCAGAGAAAAATAACCAATCCCATGGGTGACAAGAAATTTTCTCCTCTCTTATCCTAGCATATGATCCAACCCTAACCTTTTTTCCATCCCTCATGAGCTAGGAAAGATGGGCTCCTATTAAAGGCTATACTTTGATTAAAGATCTCCAACATATAGATCACCCAACATCTTTATTAATCACACTATCTTTCCATTCCTGAATAGTTAAGGGCTAAATGTAGTTTTTCCCTCATCATTGCCAACATCCATATGACACAATAATCCTCCACACTCTTTTAGTAGTTAGGGTCTTCAACTGGTGGGTTAAATTATTTAGACCCTAGTACCTTGATTTCTTTGGTTTTGCAAGCCTCTTCCACTTCACCATGGGGATATTGTACTTGTCCTTTAGACCTACTCATGGGTACTTGTAGTACTTTATTCTAATGTTATATAAAATGTTATTAAAAATGAAGTCCATATACACTTTTATTCTATTAAGAAGAGGTACAAATTCCCAAGTTTTTTTTGTCATTAAGTAATGATATTCGTCATTTATTATGTTATCCCAATATGGATGATCAAAATATTTTGCAACCATTTATAGATCAAGAATCTTTGAAACTTGAGTGAAAAGAGAGATCATAGGGATCATGGTGTTATGAATATAATTCATAACAGATATAATTAATATAGTTATTAATAGTTAAATAGGGATTATGTAAGTAGTCATTAAGTTAGTGAAAGGGCATGTCTAAAAGACATGCCCATTTATGAAAGGCCACCTACGTGGGTATATAAGCAGGGCCTCATTGTAACATTTATCATCATCTCTTATACATTTTATATATAATATTTTATTATTACAATACCTCTTGTGTATTTTACAATTAAAGTCAACAAGCCTACAACTTTTTGCTCCATTTGGTATCAAAGTAGTGATCTTCTCGCCCGGAAGGAAGTACCTACGCCACTGTTGGTTGCCTTCAGCTGTTACATGATGTACCTCGAAATTGTTACCGCTCGATGTCTTCATCAAGGATGATGGCCGATTTCAACAAAAAGTTGATCGAACTTGAGAGTAAGATCAATAACAATTCCGATAAATTCACGAAATGATTAGTCAATCTTGAGGATAAGGTTACAGGAAATTCTAATGACATCAAACAACTTCAAGACACGACAAATCAGATAGAAAGACAAATGTTGAAAATCCGTATTGAGTCCAGAGACAATCATAAAAAGGCAATGCAGAAGATGAACGCCATTTTGGACAAGATAAATCTAATGCAAAAACCAATATTCCCGAATATTGAACATAGTCAACAGAACAATTAAGATGATTCAGAAAATTCAAAGGATAATCATGAAAAATTACTACATTCTGAAGAAGATCAGGTTACGGAAATTCCAACTTATGAGAATGATGATGATCTTAAAAATAAAGATGAGCTTGCTAGTCAGGAAACTGTTGAAGAAACAAAAAAAGATGAAGATGATGTGGATGAGGACTATCTTGAGAAACAAGAAGGTGAACAATATCATAACAATGAAGAATGTACTAAAATGGAAAATGGTAGAATGTTTCGTGTAGATGGCCATGAAAATATTAAAGAGCCAACCACACAAGAAATTGTGCAAACAACTTCCAACAAAAACTTGGATGGAGAGGACGAAGAACAATAAGAAGAAGAAGAATATTATGATATTCAAATGAACATAGTAGCCAGTGATATGAATGATATTAAATGCACGAAGTACATCGTTTTGAGTTTGACGGACATTTCTGAGCGTCAGTGCAACGCTAGGGCAACTGTTTGTATTGTAATTTCTGTGTCAGAAATTGAGGCAGGCATTCTTTTACGTCACTTCTCTTGGGATATTAGTAATGTGTACGAAAAATGGTTTGCAAATGAGGAGAAAGTGAGAAATGTTGTGGGGTTATTTTCACAACCCAACGTTAAAGAAGAAGAAGAAAAAATTAGTTGTCCAATATGTTTTGATGATTACAAGATGGGAGACATGAGGGAAGTCAAGTATTGCGGCCATCGCTTTTGCGAAGAGTGTTGGAGATGTTAGTTGTCCAATAAATAATGATGGCGCAGGATGCCTCAACTTACGATGTCAAAATATAAATCCACGATGTCGTGCTGTGGTGGGTGAAGATTTGGTTCTGTCTTTGGGGTTTTCTGAGGAAGACACTAGCAAATATAGAACCTACGTTGTGATGCCATATGTTGAACAAAACTCAAAGGTTAAATGGTGTCCAGCTCTCGGTTGTGAGTACGTTGTGCAGATTGACTCTGTTATTGGCGTTGCAGTGTCAGCAAGTCATTTGTGGTGTTACAATCGACGTTGCGGTGGTTATAATCCACGGTGTGGATGCTACGGTGTTTACAATCAACGCTGGGGTGTTTATAATCCACGACGTCGATGCATCTCTAGTTTTTACCCTCCATCTCAAGATAATAATAATGAGAATAGACCTGGAGGGCGCATCAATAGCGATGACGAAGACGTGTGTCGGCATCCGGAAAATTGGGCATATAACTATTGTTCTGGTGGCTCCATTGCCCCTTCAATCCCAGTACCTGCAATCCCTGAAGAATCAACAGATGTTGTAAAATTTCTGCGCGATGATAATGACGAGCGTGTGTTTTTCTTCATCCCCAGCAAAGAATATGGTCACATAATTTACAACATAAGCGTCTATGATTTAAGAGAGGTCATCAATGACCCATCAAAGGATTTTTTTTTTCTGGAGCCTCACTGTAAGAAACGATGGAACAGAGACGCAATTTCAATGGCAACGTGAACTGGAGGTGAATTCTCAACTGATTGATAATATGATTGGCTTTGATTTAAACAAGAAGCCACCAATATACCTTGAGATTACCCTACCCAACGATCCCGGAAATACTCAGAAGTGTCTTTACGAGATGTGTGAGCACGGTGATTATTCTACATATTATATCGATTGCTCTGTTGCAATCCACGTCCGTTCAGGGTTAAATCCTATCCACCATTGTCGTTTTCCATCGATTGAACTGTGCCTATCAAGTGTTGAAAGGGATGTGAAGACCGAAAGACACATTCTTTGTAATTATGTCATGTCCTTTCAAAACCTCCATTAAAATTAACCCACGATAAATAAATAAAAACGTATAGAAATATCGTATCAAAAGGTTTAATATAGTCATAATGTTTAAATGGTGGACATTTAAATATAGTTATAAATCAAAGTTATATTACAATAATATATATATATATATATATATATATATATATATATATTTAATTAATTAATTAATTAAAAAACAAACAAACAAAAACAAAAAAACCTAGTTTCAAAGACAATATTACGAGAGAATTCTACAAAATAAGGTACTCCACATGATCAGGTACCAGTGCTCAATGACATGCCAAGCAGATAATCCCAAGTGACAAAAATTGTCGAAAAAATAAGGTTTGAGGACAAAGCTTTTCGAGAGGAAGGAAATGTTATGAATATAATTCATAACAGATATAATTAATATAGTTATTAGTAGTTAAATAGCGATTATGTAAGTAGTCATTAAACTAGTGAAAGGGCATGTCTAAAAGACATGCCCATTTATGCAAGGCCACCTGCATGGGTATATAAGCAAGGCCTCATTGTAACATTTATCATCATCTCTTATACATTTTATATATAATATATTATTATTACAATACCTCTTGTGTCTTTTACAATTAAAGTCAACAAGCCTACAACTTTGTTGCTCCACATGGACAAGATCAATTGCTTCTCATGTTGTATGGACCCATCTAGGAAGTTGTGGTGCTAGTACAAGTTCATAGTCAATGGACTTAACTAAAGGAGGGTGAGCATAAGGTGGATGTTCATCCTCACTATCATCATCTATAGAAGAAAATAGAATAGGAGTACTAGTAGAAAAGACGAGAATAGAAGAAAGAACAAATGTTGAATTAGATATGCAATCTAAGAGACCTTCATCAAAGTTGACATCTCTCCTAATAAAAAATTCTATTGAATGAGATTGAAGAATTATATAACATTTTACATCTTTAGAGCATCTTTAATAAAAATGCACTTGTCACTCTCAGGTCATAATGGATTCCTTTTCCCCTTCACACGTTCTCTACTACCAAACATATGAAAGTAGTTTACGTTCTAGTCTAATAGTTACCCCATGCTTCTTCTAGTGTTATATTGTTTAAAGCTTTCGTGAAAGTGCAATTAACTATGTAATTTTCACAACTAACGGCTCCCACCTAAAATCGGAACTTAATCCCTTAGAATGGATCACACAATTTTCCATTTTTTTAATGTGACATGATTTCTCTCAAAAACATTATTTGGTTTTTTTTTGTGTATGAAAGAATATGTTGCATTTGAATTCCTTATGCAATGCACTAGGTTGTAAATTTGTTGTTAACTTATTCACCCCCATTATTTGTTCTTAACTTCTAAACTTGAAGTCCATATTTTTTTTCTGCGAGGGCCTTGTATGTCAAAATCATGTTAAAAACTTCCCTCTTAAGATTTAAGAAATAATCCCAAGTATGTCTAGATAAGTCATCAATGAATTTTAAGAAGTGTTTGAAGCTAGTGAAAGGCGTAGAAGGAAGTGAACCACACAATCATTATGAACAAGCTACAAAGGGGTCATGGCATGTAAAGGGACATGCTTGTCAAAACTATCCTAATGATGTTTTATAATAAAAAATTCAAAAGAAACTCAATCTCTACAAGTAATGAGAGAAATACCAAGCATTATTATTATGTTTACATAGTTATGACAATGAGAAATAACTTATATGACCAAATCCTTCATGCCAAAGTTTGTTCATGTTGAATCTCTATTAGCGATAAAAACTTCTGAGTTGATGATCCAAAGTTATTGAATATGTACAACCTATTAATATCATAAACAATCCTAGTTGCTAAAACAATATTTAGATCTGTTAAATCCTTGATTTCAACTTGGTGAGATAAAAAATATATTATTTTACCTTCACTTGAATTGCAGGTTTTAACCCTGTACAAAAATTACCTACAAACAAATTCTTAAAACAAAACAAAAAAATAAACAATGGCGAGAACATAAAACAAATATATACATAGATTTTCCCTTGGATCCCAAAACTGGGACTACTAGTTTGATTTTTCATTATGTTCCTTTCAATGTTACAATACATATATATACATGTTGAAGCATTCATAAACCCCAATCCATTAACCCTAGATTAGAACATAACCATAGTTCCCTTGACCTGATCTACAAATTACCATGGAAGAAAACCATCATGCCCAAAACCATGTGTAAAACCCATGCACAAAACCATAGGTAGGTCCGCCCACCTATGATAGGGTCTAAAAAAAGGGCTACCACCCCCTGACCGGGGGCTTTCTGCCCCCCCTGTTGCGCCCGACACAATAAACATGAGTGACTTTTTCCCCCCTGTGACCCCCTCATGCATGCGACTAGTCGTGGAAAGAATATAACACACACCCAACATTCTCCCACTTGTTTTCTCTTCCACACAGGGGGTCACAAAAGAGCTTAATCATTAGTCTAGCCCTGCAATGCCCATTGTTTCTCTACACCAAGAAAATTTCTCAGTACTCACATAATTCATCAATGCATCTGCAACATTCTTCAAAGTGTCCACCTTTACCAGCAACACCATTTTTTTGTCCTCAACCATATCCCTCAAAAAGTGATACTAAAGATCAATGTGCTTTGTCTTTGAATGATAAGCAGGGTTCCTTGCCAAGAAAATTTCACTTTGGTTGTCACAGTCTATCCTTATAGCTCGTTGTACCAACCCCATACTTGAACACAATCTCTGAAACCAAACTTCTTTCTTGCTTGCATGAGTGGTTTCCATGTATTCAACCTCTGTAGTTGAAAGACCCACCAAAAACTGTCTTTTGCTCATCCAACTGACTACTCCTCCAAATACGTTACAAATACCCACTTGCAAATCTTTTTTGATATAGATCTCCAACCCAATTTGCATCAACAAATCCACAAATGTCCAATAATTTGTCTAATATTGGTCTTCCTTTGTAGCACAAACCATAATCACTAGTGCCACGCAAATACCTTGAAACCCACTTCACTGTTATCCAATGTTCCTTCCCTAGTTTTGACATAAACCTGCTCAATACTCCCAATGCATGTGCAATGTATGGTCTAGTACATACCATTGCATACAAAAATCTACCGACTGCACTTTCATATGGAACACGAGACATGTCGAGTCCTCCTCTTCTTGTGTCTTAAGACACTAGTCAGTATATAACTTTACACCTACAAGAATAGGAATCTTCACCAGTTTACTATCCTACATATTAAATCTCTGTAATATTGTCTCGAAATACTTTCTCTGGTTTAACCAAAGCTTCCTCTTTGCTCGATCTTGTTTAATTTATATGCCCAAAATATAGTTTGCAACACCAAGATCCTTCATGTCAAATTTGGAGGACAATTGGATCTTCAAATCCTGGATAATTTCATTGTCATTTCCAATTAGCAACATATCATCCACATATAAGACCAAATAAATGACACGGTCACCAATTAATTTAAAATACACATAGTGATACGCTTTGCTTCTGGTGAAGCCAAGTCCCCGTATATATGTATCAAATTTTTGATACCACATCCTTGGTGATTTTTTTAACCCATACAACAACTTTTTTAACCTGCACACCAGTTATTTCTTACCCTTCACTGCAAAGCCTTCGGGTTTCTTCTTGTAGATCTCTTCTTCCATATCCCCTTGAAGAAATGTTGTCTTCACATCCATATATTCTACCTCAAAGTCAAAATAAGCAACAACAAATAAAAGTAATATAATAGAAGCTAACTTGGAAATAGGAAAAAAAATATCACCAAAATCAATTCCTGACACCTGGGAATTACCTTTTGCTACCAATCGAGCTTTGTATGTCTCCACCTTGCCTTTTGCATTCATCTTCTTCTTAAACACCCATTTGCTTCCAATGGGTTTCCTTCCCGCCGACAACTCCACCAGATCTCAAGCCTCATTTTTGTCCAAAGATGTCATTTCATTAACCATGGCCTCATTCCAAAGTTTTCCATCCTCTGAATCTATTGCTTCCCTGATAGTTCTGGGATTATCATCAATAATAGATGAAAAAAAATTTGAACAAAAGGAAGATGGACTATACATTTCTGGCTACCTTCTCTCTTGAACTAATCTTCTCAAAGTTAGAGTTTGTGGCTCTTAATCTTCTGATTCTTGTTCTGTTGTAGAGTCTTATTCTTCCTCCTTTATCTCAAACTCTATCTTCTTAGTTTCCTTTGGCAGGAATTCATGTTTAATAACATTTTTCACCTCTCTAAACACCACATCTTGGTTGTACACAACCTTCCTTGTTTATGGGTTCCAAAAATTATAACCTTTTAAGCCATCCTTATACCCAATAAAGATGCACCTTTCAAATTTACTATCCAACTTGGTTATTTTCTCCTTTGGAACATGTATTTATGCATGACATCAAAATACCCTCAGATGTGAAAGAGAGGGTTTATTACCAGTCCATGCCTCATGTGGAGTCTTATCCTCCAACACTGACGAAGGTAATCTGTTAACCAGGTAACATGCAGTCTCCACTTCCTCTGCCCATAATTCTTGTCCTAACCTGACACCATTGAGCATGATTCTTTCCTTTTCCATCAATGTCTTGTTCATTATTTCTACAACTCCATTCCGCTGAGGTGTGTATGGAGTAGTCTTCAATCATGTTAGACCACACTTCTTACAGAACTCTTTTAATTCCTTCTTGCAAAACTCTCCACCATTATCTATCCTCAACACATTTATCTTCTTCTCTTTCTCGTTTTCCACCAAAGCCTTAAATTCTTTAAACCTATCAAAGACTTAAGATTTCTTCCCAAGGAAATATGTCCATGTATTCCTTGAGAAGTCATCTATCAATGATACATAGCACACATACTTACCCAATGATGGAACCGACACAATTCCAAACACATCACTATGCACAAGCTCTAATATCCCTTTTGCCCTCTTAGCACCAGAGGGGAAACTCGCCCAATTATGCTTCCCATATACAAAATGCTCACAGAAATCGAAATCTAGAGAGAAATTAGACATACCTTCTACCATACCATTACCATGCAGTATTTGAAGGCCCTTCTATCCAATATGTCAAATCCTTTGATGCCATAACATGGTATTTTCTCTAGATACCATAACATTTTCAGCTCCACTTTCAGGAACCACATAATTGTTGCACCCATTAATAACAATGCTACCCAGAAGCTTGTACAAAGTTCCAATCCGTACTCCCCGCATTAATGTGAGTGCTCCCCGAACCATATTGCAGTTATCCTTCTCGAACACTGTTTTTACACTTGCATCATCTATCTTGCTTACAAAAAACATATTTCTGACTGGACGGTTTTCTGGACGAAAATTGGAAGCCATGGGCTGGTTGTACCATGGTGCAATCAGTTGCGAGTGTTATCCCATCCCTTTGTTGCTAGATTCATCACTCACTACAGATGGAATTCCATACTGGAAGGCATAGCTCTTGGGGTTCCCATGTTGGGATTTCCCTTTTGGCCAGATCAATTGACCAACTGCAAGCTCATGGCTGATGAATGGAAGCTTGGATTCAGATTGAGCACAAATCACACCAATGAGAAGCTGATAGTGAGGGAAGTTAGTTGTAGCTCTATTAGAAAATTGTCCAGTGAGGAAGGGAAGGAGAGGAAAAGAAATTTCCAAGCCTTCAAAGATAGTGCAAGGACTGCAGTACGAGGAGGATCATCGGATAAAAACATTAACAGTCTTGTAGAATGTTTGAAGGCTAGAAATGCAAAGCTCCTGGAAAAACATTGTCACTAAAATTGTAAGACCGTGAGCAATTTTTCTTCATTGTCTTTGTGTTATTTTTATAGTCAAACTTTTCATTTATATTTAATTATCTCAATGGTTGATTTCCCAAATATTCCAAATGGAATGGAAATGAGAAATGTGTTATTTGATATGAATGGTTTGACTTTGATTAGTCAGATTCCAAAATATTTTTTAAATTTGCAATAGACATTTTTGCATTTAACCATTTAACCTCTTAATTTTTATGTTTTGGAGTTATATCGTATTTGGGTTAATCCAAGTTATCATTGATGGTAATAGGATGAATGAATGAACATACTTGTTGATGGACCAGATAATAGATGATGGAAGACTACATGAAGACATATATAACTATGGCATGATGAATAATCAAACCATAAAGAATCCCAAGACATTCTATCCTACCTCCATTTCTGCACAAATAAATGACCAGTCACATTAAGAATTATTTTTCTCTATCTTGGACGAAGAATTTTTCTATGAGACCTTCACCATATTGAAGAGCATAATTTTTCCTTTCCAACGAGCTATTACTCAGCCCAAAACTCCAAGCGGTTTGAAAGATAATTAATTTTTAAGTTAGAAAAATATTATTTTTTGGCCAACCGACTTGTGCTAGCCTACTCATGTTGGCCTCCAAACATGGACGTGGATTTTTGTTTGTCATTACAAAGAAGCCTATTTATATACAATACGAGATTCATTTTCTAACACTTTAACTTGGTCAACAACACAGAAAAGAGAAAGAATTTTTCACAACTCGTGAAGAAAAGAAGGAAGAGACGAGGGCATTTTTTATAAGGGTTTCTCAGTGATATTTTGGCTCCGATTCTTGAAGATTACAGTGACTGTGCTTGATTACAGTGATTAGACTCTAGATAACTCAGACTAAGTTCACAAAGAAACTCAGATCTATTGATAAGAACAGCTCGGACAACTACCTAAACCTGGTTGCTTGGACCTGTGGTCATATGCCTCTAACCACATACCTTCAATCATAGACCTCGGACCTGTTTCTTTATTGCAAAACCACAGACCTACAGTTCTGAAACTTCAGACCTATAACATCTCTGCAATTTCGGGTCAGTATAAACCACTATAGGAATAGACCTTGGTTTTTCTAGAACATCTTATCTCTGCACCTCATTCTGTGTACCAAACCTCATTTTAGGATCTCGGACTTTGAGAACAATCTCTTAAAGGAGCACGATCATCATTGTAGAAGACTGCTACTAGTACAGTAGCTCTATTTGCTAAATATTACAGTTCAGTACTTCAGTTACTATGATGGAAACATCAAGCCTACTGTGAGGACATATGTAATCAATGATGGAGACATATATTGGACAATCAAGCATAGTCTTAGAGCTGATTGGTTGAATAGTGAAGAAATTTATTGAAAACATGCATGTAAGTACATCACATCTAAAGAAGTCTGAAGGATTGGTGTCCTTGGGGTAGGAGCCCCTAAACGCAAGGTTGGTGCCTTGAGAATATAGGGTCGAAGCCCTAGAGGTTGGAGCCTCATCAAAGTCCAAGTTGGTGCTTGGCAACAGGTTGGTACCTGATTCATTGAAGGGTTGGTGCCCTCACACATCTATTGTACTCAATTATTTGAAAAAGGATTGAAGTTCTTATTAATCCTTAATAATATTATTATTATATTGTTGGTTGTGTGTTATATTCTTTCCATGACTAGCCCCATGCATTGTACGTCGCGCCGGGTGCAGCAGGGTGGTCACAGGCGGGGCGGCAGCCGCCCCTGTCGGGGTCCGGGGCAGCGCCCTAGCAAAAAAAATTTTGGTGTGCAGTCCCACTCATAGGTGGACCCACCCATGTTTTGTGCATGAGTTTTCACATGGTTTTTTGGGGTATGATGGTTTTCGACCCCTGGTATTTTGTAGATCCGGTCAAGGGAACTACGGTTATGTTCTAATCTAGGGTTAATGGATTGGGGTTTATGTATGCTTCGGAATGTATATATATGTGTGTTGTAACACTAAAAGGAATATAATGAAAAATCAAGCTGGTCGTCTCGATTTGGGATCCAGGGGAAAATCTCTGTGTTTATCCGTTTTATGTTTTATGCTCTCGCTATTGTTTATTTTCTGTTATAAGATTCGTGTGTAGATAATTTTTGTTCAGGGTTAAAACCTACATATAAACCTCTTTGTTTTTAATTGTGAAGAATCTAACTGGAAAAAATTAGCAATTGGAAAGAAATATTGATTCACCCCCCTCTCAGTATTTCCAACAATTTTCTCTAGAGACCACAACATTTTCAACTCCACTTTCAAGAACCATAGAATTGTTGCACCCATTAATAACAATGCTACCCAGAATACAAAGTTCAAATCTAAACTCCCCGCATTAATATTAGTGCTCCTCGAACCATCTTGCAGTTATCCTTCTCGAACATTGTTCTTACACCTGCATCATCCATCTTATTTACAAAAATCATATTTCTGACCGGATGGTTTTCTGGACAAAAATTGGAAGCCAGGGGTTGGTCGTCCCGTGGTGCAATCAGCTGCGAGTGTTATCCCATCCCTCTGCTATTGGATTCATCACTCACTATGATCCAGATTTACGCAGGAACGCAACAGAATACACATATAACCATAAATACAAAGATGCAGCTAAAATAACACTTCATTTCATTAATATCAAAGAACTGAAATTTTCTTACAGACAGAATGGAAATAAACTAGCTAGGGCGCTGATAGCTTATCTCTGAGAAGAGATGTGGCGGATACAAGCCTCTGAACTGTGTTACAATGAGGCTCAATGGCCTATTTATTATAGAGAAGCAATGGAAAACCCTAAACATCCAAAAACCTAACTGTAGGAGATGAAGCGCCAAAACTTTGGCCCTCATTTGGGTAAATTGGTGTTTCAACTTCCCAGGGTCGTAACTTTGGCATACTATCTTCGTTTGATGCACATGATACATCATTAGGAAGATCTATCCGAGGACTACAACTGCTAGTCACAAATATTAATTTAAAATAGAATCATATTTGTCAGAGGCGTGATGCCCAAAAAACATTGTTTAGGGCCTCAAAACGACTCCGGAAGTTTAGGACCTGAAAAACTGCTAAAAATAGTAAGTTTTGCCGAAACTGAAAAATTGAAAGAGACAATGGTGGGGCCCCAAGTGGAATAGACGAGTGGCCACCAATATCCACCTGGATCACTCCTCCCCCCTTAGGAAGCAATGGTCCCCATTGCGTTGAGTTCCTCCATGAGATGAGGAAACTTCTGTTGAACTTGGCCCCTGGTGAACCACTTACCTTGGTGCAGGATTTGGCCAGCTTTGACAACTCGATACAGTTGGATATTTTGTTGGCGAGTGTTCTTGATTTTCCTTTCCATGATACAATATATGGTGGCCTTTTCCATGCAGTCTAGGTTTAACTCTGTTGGTGTGAGTTGTTCTGCAATGCCAGAGGTGTCCAGTAGAGGTGGGAAGTAGGGACGAAGGCGGTCCACATTGAATACTGGGTGCAGACCAAGGGATGGTGGAATACTGAGCTCAAATTCATTGTTCCCTATAGCCTTGGTGATGGTGTACGACCCATATCGAAGCGAGCGAAGCTTGCGGTGGGGTCCAGTGAGGCGCTCCTTCTACAAATGTAGCCACACTTTGTCACCCACCTGGAAGTTGTGTGGCACCTGATGTTGATCATGTCGTTGCTTGTACTTAGCATTGGCTCTATCCAATATGTCATGAACCTGTTGGTGGATGTGCTAAATGCGCTCGATGAAGATTTTTGCTTTGTCAGCTTCAAACTGGACATAAGCCGAATTGGCCTGAGTAGCTGCAAATGGCATGGCTACGTCAATGGGACATAGCGACTGGAATCCCAAGCCCA
This sequence comes from Pinus albicaulis, assembly GCA_034641835.2. NCBI lineage: Eukaryota > Viridiplantae > Streptophyta > Pinopsida > Pinales > Pinaceae > Pinus > Pinus albicaulis. The sequence goes on along the minus strand of CM076571.1, from coordinate 82,504,826 downwards.
CCTGAAAGGGGATGTGGTCGGCTGAGATGTGGAGAACCCTGTTATAACTGTGTTATACATAGGGGAGGCTCTCATCCCATGTGCATGGATGCTTTTAATTGTACATGCACAGAATGTGTACAATCATCTTGTTGACAACCTCTGTTTGGCCATCAGTTTGGGGATGGAAAGTTGTGAACTTGGTGAGCTTGGTGTCTAGCATTGACCAGAGGCTGGACCAAAATGTGCTGAGGAACCTGCTGTCCTGATCTGATATGATAGAATTTGTGATCCCAAAGTGCACCCACACTCATTCATATAAGAGTTTAGCAGTGGCTTCTGCTGTGATAGTCTTCTTGCAGGCTGCCATAATGGCCATCTTCGAGAACCTGTCGACGACCATGAAAACACAATCGTTTCCATGCTTAGTAGAAGGAAGGTCCGACATGTAATCCATGGAGATGGATTCCCAAGGTCGACTAGGGGTAGGTAGCGGAGTATAGAGGCCTTGTTTCTTGATGGTTAGTTTGGCAATGGCGCAAGCAGTGCAGGATTAGATGTACTTCTCGACATACTGTCGAAGGTTCGGCCAATAGAAATACTTCTGCAGTGTTGCCACTTTTTTCTCGACCCTGAAATGCCTACTGACTTGACTGTAGTGTGCTTCTTATATCATCTTGGCACGTTTTCTTGAAGGAACACAAAGGTGTCCTAGGTGACATAACAATGCATCTTGGAGGTGAAAATTTGGAACTTGCATACCCCCCAAGAGTTCCTTGTATGTGTGCCGAATTTTGGATCACTCTTGTAGAGAAGCGGCCAATCAGAAGTCTCGTGCCCACAAGAGTTGAGAATGGTGGTTAGCGCCACAATCAGTGGTCGGTTGAGGTAGTCTGCAACATTATTGGTACTACCCTTCTTGTACTTGATGTTCAAATGAAATTGTTGTAGATATGTGGATCACTTCTTATGGGGATGGTTCTACAACTTCCCTTATGTCTGTATGAACTGCAGGGGTTGGTGGTCTATGTGGATGATTGTTTCCTTCCCCAAAATGTAATGCTTCCATTTCTGACAAGCCTGCACAATGGAATACATTTATTTTTCATAAGTGGGATACTTATGAACTGTGTCAGACAATGTCTCACTGTGATATGCCATTGGATGCCCCTGTTGAGTAAGAACTGCCCCAATAGCATAGTTAGAGGCATATGTCTCAATCTCAAATGGTTGTTGCAAGTCTGGTAATGTGAGCACTGGGGCAACACAGAGGCGATGTTTCAATTCTATGAACGCCTTCTATTGAGATTCCAACCAAAAGAGTTTTTTTTTCGCTCCTCCCTTGGTGACTTGACTCAAGGGCCAAATGATCTAAGAGAATCCCAACACGAACTTGCGGTAGAAATTAGCAGGACCCAGAAAGCTGCAAAGCTTTGTTAGAGTGGTTGGGGCTGGCCAATCCTGAATGACTTGGATCTTGGTTGGATCCACATGCACCCCCATTTCATCAATAATGTATCCCAGATATTGAACCTGGGTCATGCAAAAAGTGCACTTCTCCAAATTGGCACACAACTTGTGTTGTTGCAGTGTTTGGAGGACTTATCGGATGTGGTGGAGGTGCTCTTCCCAAGTCTGGCTGAAGATCAGAATGTCATCCAAGTACACAACTACAAATGAGTTGGTGAATGGCCACAAGATGTCGTCCATCAACCTCATGAAGGTTGCGGGAGCATTCGTCAACCCAAAAGGCATGACTAGCCATTCGAAAAGGCCCTCCTTGGCTTTGAAGGCAGTGTTCCACACATCGGAGGGTTCAATTGGTACTTGGTGATACCCAGACTTCAATTCGATCTTGCTGAAATATTTCACCCCTTTGAGTTGGTCTGGAAGGTCATCAATCTGTGGGATCGGGTATCTATTTTGGATAGCGATCTTGTTCAACACCTAATAGTCAATACAGAGTCTCCAAGTCCCATCCTTCTTTTGTACCAACACGTTCGGGCTCCCACAGGACGATGAACTTGGACGGATGTGACCTTTCTGCAGCAACTCCTGAATCTGCCTCTTGATTTCATCGTTCTCTAGAACAAAGAGTCGATAGATTGTTCCATTGGGTAGCGACGCACCTAGGGTCAGATCAATGGGGTGTTTGACCTGACAGTGCAAAAGAACCCCTGTGGGTGAGGTGAAGATGTCCCCGTACTCCTCCATAACCTTGTCCATTTGTTGTTGTCATGAAGAGGAGCACTGTCTGGAGGTCGTGGCCACAATATTCTTCTTTCCCTGGGGGTGGATCATCAGAAAAACAAATTTCCTCGTTTGGGAAATGAGCTTACTGCATTGTTTTGCAGTAACCAAAGAGATAGCGGCAGGCGGTGGTACCTCTAGTATCCTATACAACTTATTTCCCAAGGTAACAATAACAGCGCGAGACCGGGACTCATACACAACATGATGCTTCCACAAGTATGGTTGGCCTAATAATACATCAAAAACATCAAGAGGAGTAATGTCACATAATACCTCATCCGTGAAGAGATTGATGCTATAGGGAAGGTGACACTTCTGGCTGATGCGGAGATCCCATCCTTGGTGAAGCCACCCGATGGTGTATGGATGTGGGTTTGTTGTGGTCGTCAAGCCTAGCTGCTTCACAAAGTTTGCTAAAATGGGGTTATTTTGGCTCCCATTGTCAATAATGAACTGTAGCGAGGAACCCTTTACCAACATATAGGAGTGGAAGAGACGCTCCTCCTCCTTTGGATTTTGTGGTTCCTCCTTCTGGATCTTCATAGTGGAAACAGTGGCATTGGGCTCCTCATCAATAATCTGTTTCCCTTTGTCATTCCCCTTTTTGGGTTTCGATTTAGAGTCCGAGCATGCATATGATTCAGAATCCCTCATCTCGGCCACCGGCCACTGCTTGGCCCGACATTCACTTGTGTTGTGAGTGGAGCACTTATGGAAATCACACCAATTTCCCATGTCCTTCTTTGGCTTTGCGGTGTTTTTCTTTGCTTGTGGCTTTGGCAAGTTGTCTTGGGCCACCATGCCTTGGCTTTGTCCTTTGTTCTGCGGTTTTGGGACACATTTCCCTTGCTTTTGATTCGCAAATCCAAAGTATCGCTTCTTCTATTTGAATTTTTGCTAAATCTTGGCAGAATATCGGTATGCCATACCAAGTGAGGAGATATCGAGGAACTCCATTTCCTCCTGAATGTATCTCTGCAGACAACTACGATACTTTAGCACCAAATGTTTCTCTTAATCTTTGATACCCAACTTTGTGTGCAGGGTATGGAACAAATTCGTCACCTCATGCACATCTTGATCCCTTTGTTTCCGCAGCATGGTCCATTGTAAGTACTTGTCCTCATAGCTCCCCACGGGATAGTATTGTTCCTTGATGGAATCTCGAAAAGAATTCCAAGTGGGTACAATTGAGAACAGAGAGAGTTTTGTCTCATCCTTTTTCTCACAGTAGGTTTCCCACTAGTCCTTGACATGGGGGGTGGCTTTGAGGAGTGAAAAAATAATCTTCTCTTAGTCGGAAAAGTCATGAACCGAAAAATATCCTTCTAATAGATTCAACCATCTATCTACGGCATCTGCATCTATTTGACCCTCAAATATGGGAATGTCAAAGTTTACTTGTACCTTAAAGGGAGTCATGCCTCCAGAGTGGCTGTTGGATGTAGATGCGCCGTCGGTGGGTAGTCGTTGAAGGATCTGGGCAAAGTTATCCATCATCACATTCCTTTGATTTTCGAGGGCCTCCTCGAGAAATATTTTGATAGGATCTCCTGCTCCCTCATCTTTCTTTTTGTCCCCCATGGGAAGTCATCGGGGTTTGTGAGACATATCTTGCAAAGGTTCCACCAGATCAAGCCCTAACTCCTTATACCCCGACTTCATTGGGGACATGTAAATAAGGATCGAGAAAAAGTAGACTGCTCTGATACCACTGATCTGGATTTATGCAGGAATGCAACAAGATACACATATAACCATAAATACAAAGATGCAGCGGAAATAACACTTCATTTCATTAATATCAAAGAACTAAAATTTGCTTACAGACAGAATGGAAATAAACTAGCTAGGGCATTGGTAGCTTATCTCTGAGAATAAATGTGGTGGCTACAGGCCTCTGAACTGTGCTACAATGAGGCTCGATGCTCTATTTATTATAGAGAAGCAATGGATAACCCTAAACATCCAAAAACATAACCCTAGGAGATGAAGCACCAAAACTATGGGCCCCGTTTGGTTAAATTGGTGTTTCAACTTCCCAGGCTCGTAACTTTGGCATACTATCTCCGTTTGACATACATGATACATCGTTAGGAAGATCTGTCCAAGGACTACAACTGCTGACTGCGAATATCGATTCTGAAATAGAATCATATTATCTAGAGGCACGATGCCCAAAAAACGTCGTTTAGGGCCTCAAAACAGCTCCGGAGGTTCAGGACCCGAAGAACTGCTAAAAATAGTAAGTTTTGCCGAAACTGAAAAACTAAAAGAGACAATGGTGGGGCCCCAAGTGGAATAGGTGGGTGGCCACCAATATCCACCTGGATCACACTACGGATGGAATTCCATACGAGAAGGCATATCTCTTGGGGTTCCCATGTTGGGATTTCCCTTTTGGTCAGATCAATTGACCAACTGCAAGCTCATGGCCGATGAATGGAAGCTTGGATTCAGATTGAGCACAAATCACACCAGTGAGAAGTTGATAATGAGGGAAGATATTTGTAGCTCTATTAGAAAATTGTTCAGTGAGGAAGGGAAGGAGAGGAAAATAAATGTACAAACCTTCAAAGATAGTGCAAGGGTTGCAGTACGAGGAGGATCATCGGATAAAAACATTGACAGTCTTGTAGAATGTTTGAAGGCTAGAAATGTAGAGCTCCTGGAAAAACATTGTCACTAAAAGTGTAAGACCGTGAACAATTCTGCTTCATTGTCTTTGTGATATTTTTATAGTCAAAATTTTCATTTATATTTAATTACCTCAATGGTTGATTTCCCAAATATTCCAAATGGAATGGATATGAGAAATGTGCTACTTGATGTTAATGGTTTGACTTTGATTAGTCAGGTTCCAAAATATTTTTTAAATTTGCAATAGACATTTTTTCATTTAACCATTTTGTTAGGGTCCTATAATAACAGGGTTC